>SZWC01022308.1:0-43501 GCA_023375785.1 Penium margaritaceum | reverse complement strand
CTCGGCTCCACCATGGCTTACTCTAACGGTCGTAGCAGGGGCTCTACTGCTCCGTTTTGGGCGTGCTTGGATGCGTTGGAAAGCTCTGATCATAGGCTATAAGACTCTGATGTAATATCACTGTGAAAAACAACAATTCCCACTTCGATTGAGTGCAACTGTTTGCGACTCATTTCTGCTCATTCTAGACAGTGATCCTTGGACTCCACACTCTTCCACCTTGGTTTGCATTGGCTACTAAATCAGCTTCAGCGTGCTCCACAGAAGGCCCAGGCATCCTTGAGGGTGCTCCCACTCCTCCTAGGGTCACCGCCAGGACAAAATTCCTGACAACATTGTCTATGAAGAAGCAGTAGAACCAGTAATAGACGAGGTAGTAGGAACAGATATCCTTCTTGACCCTGTCTCTCCTGATCCTTCCTCTACTGTGACAATGGGAGAATCACCCTACTCTCCCATGTCAGATGTAGTAGATATAGCAACCTCATCCACAGAAGCAGAGGAGGGAGATGCAGCACCAGCAGCATCAGCAGTTGTGCCGGCAGTACCACGCCAACCGCACGCTAACGATCCAACACCAGGTCGCAAGTACCATCTTAGGATGCACTACAAGCTTGGTGAGCATGGCCATTTCTGGATGTTGGAAAAACCAGACCAGATGAATGTCGCAGTTGCAGCAGATTGAGATGAGCGTACGTCCTACAAGGAGGCCATGGCTTTACCAGATGCAGCAGATTAGGCACAAGCTGTGTAGCAGGAGATACAGTCGCAGCTGGACAACGGCATGTGGGAACTGACTGTGTGTCCACCTGGACGCAAGGTAATAAAGTGTAAGTGGGTTCTCAAGAAGAAGGGAGGAGCAAATGGCAATCTAGAAAAGTACAAGACGAGGCTGGTCGCCAAGGGCTACTCGTAGCAGGAAGGCATCGACTACATGGAAACATTTGCTCCTATTATAAAGTTTGCCTCTGTGCGCACGTTCCTTTCTTATGCAGTAGCTGAGGACTTCGAATTCACCACATGGATGTCAAGACAACATTCTTGAACGAAAACTTGGAGGAGGAAATCTATATGGAGCAGGCGGAGGGGTTTGTCATGGATGTCTTGCAACGGTTCGGCATGGCACAGGCTAAACCCATCGGCACGCCGCTTGAGACGTGGCAGTACCTCGTGAGCTTCAGTGGAGAAGCAGATGCAGCAAAACGGCTGAAGTACCAGAGCACCGTCAGCAGTCTCATGTACCTGATGGTGGCAACCAGGCCGGACCTTGCACAAGCTGTGAGTGCTCTCAGCCAGCACATGGCTAATCCGGGACCTGATTACCAGGATGCAATGAAACGGATCTTCCACTACCTTGCTGGAACCATCAACATCAGCATCACCTACAACAGTAATGACAACAACATCATCGGCTATATAGACACAGATTGGGCTTCAAACCCTGAGGACCACAAGTCCATCTCTGGACATGTGTTCCTCATTAATGGTGGGATATCAGCTGGTGCAGCAAGCGGCGGGTGGTTGTGGCCACCTCAAACACGGAAGCTGAGTACGACTCTCCAAGGTTTGGAGCCAAGGAAGCAGTTTGGCTTCAGTGTCTCATGGTGGAGATGAGTGGGAGTACAACAGTTCTAGTTCCTGTGCATGTCAACAACCAGAGCACAATTGCACTCGCCAAGAATCCTAAGCACCATTCACGCACCAAGCACATTGACATCGTATATCACTTCATCAGGCACATGGTGCAAGAGGGTGCTATCAAGCTGGAGTTTACTCCAACCGGCAAGCAGGTTGCTGATTTGTGCACCAAGCCAGTGAGCCGTGAGAAGTAGCAGTTCTGCATAAAGGCATGTGGACTCAGCCCACTTTGACTACGGCAAAGTGGGAGATTGTTGGAAAAGGAGCCATCCGACTCAGTTTCAGGTCCACAGAAGAAAGTTATAGGAAACTACCAGATGCCTAGTCTGATCGTCAACTTGGTAGTTTCCTTGAACAAGTCTACCAGATGCCTGCTGTATCTCTGCATTAGACATGGGAGGGTAGACTGGTTCTCTGACTATCATAGTGGAGGAAGGATCACGAGAGACTGTGGGATTTGGAGGAGAGAGGGAGCCTTGGAACAGCAAGCATGTGGGACTGAAAGGGCATCAATTGTGATGAAGAATGGTTGTTGAATCACTCAAAATCATGGAGTACATATAGAGCTAGAGCTTTGGCAAGTCAGTCCTCTCACAAGCCACACCATTTAGTCATGGAGGCTAAGGTTCACACACTACAGTCCATAATCTCACATAAGAGAGGAAATCAGCCTAGTAATCAGGTTGACCACTCACACACGACCTAGAGAGCTACAAAATGCTCTCACGGCACACTCTTAGTGGTCACATAACCCACAATCCCATGGGGAATCACCATGTGTCCATGGCTAGCACACAAGGATCTCACCTCACCTAAAAAGTAAGGAGAGGTACCTTTTTCCTAATCAGCACACTCTGACAAGGCAATCCGAAAATCTAAGACCTTTTTTGGATATATCTCCCATCAGGTCTTGACCTTGGACCTCTTGCCCTTTTTCTTTTCTCAGGCGAAGGCACCTATGGTCACCCAGATTTTGGCGCTGGATGACCCCGGAAACGTTGAAAATTCATATCTCCCCATCCGACCGTTGGATCGGCCTCAAACTTCGACTGTAGACATTTTACCACCTGATCTTTTTAATGGTGAAGTCGGATTGACGATGAGAACAGGCATCTGGTAGTTTCTTGGAACTTTCTCCTGTGGACCTCAAATTGAGCAGGATGGCTCCTTTCCCAACAATCTCCTACTTTGCCGCAGTCAGAGTAGGCTGAGTCCACATGCCTTTATGCAGAACTGCTGCTTCTCACGGGTCACTAGCTTGGTTCAGAAATCAGCGACCTGCTTGTTGGTTGGAGTAAACTCTAGCTTGATAGCACCCTCCTGCACCATGTGCCTGATGAAGTGATATGTGATGTCAATATGCTTGGTACGTGCATGGTGCTCAGGATTCTTGACGAGTGTGATTGCGCTCTGGTTGTCGACGCGTAAGGAACTGGAACTGCTGCACTCCCACTAACCTCCGCCATGAGTCGCAAAAGCCAAACTGCTTCCTTGGCTCCAAATCTGAGAGAGACATACTTAGCTTCCGTGCTTGAGGTGGCCACGACCACCTACCGCTTGCTGCACCAGCTGATGGCCCCACCATTCATGAGGAACACATGTCCAGAGATGGACTTGTGGTGCTCAGGGTTTGTAGCCCAATCTGCGTCTGTATAGCCGATAATGTTGTTGTCGTTGCCGTTGTACGTGATGCTGATGTTGATGGTTCCAGCAAGGTAGCGGAAGATCCGCTTCACTGCCTTCTGGTGCTCAGGTCCGATGTTCGCCCGTACTGGCTCATAGTGCTCACAGTCTGTGCGAGGTCCGGCCTGGTTGCCAACATCAGGTACATGAGATGGCCGACGGCGCTCTGGTACTTCTGCTGCTCAGTTGTATCTGCTTCTCCATTGAAGCTCACGAGGTACTACTGCGTCTCCTGCGGCGTGCCGATGGGTTTAGCCTCTGCCATACCGAACCGCTGCAAGACATCCTTGATGTACCTGCTGTGCTGTAGCGAGAGAGAGCGTGATTTACGGTCATGCGTGATCTAGATACCGAGGAAGTATGATGCCTCCCCGAGATCAGACATCTGGAAGCGCTCTTGCATGGCGTCCTTGAACTCCTGTAGTGCAGACATGCTGTTGGAAAGGAGGAGCATATCATCCACATAGACAATGATGATGAGGATCTCATGCTCAAGCTTCCAACGATACACGCTATAGTCACACTCGCTGCGCGCAAACCCCATGCACTGCAGCGTCGTATCCAGCTTCTGGTTCCAAGCACGTGACGCTTGCTTGAGGCCGTACAACGGCTTTTTCAGCTTGCAAACTAGGTGCTCATAGCCATCCATGACGAACACCTCTGGCTGCTCCATGTAGATCTCCTCCTTTAAGTCACCGTTCAAGAATACCGTCTTGACATCCATGTGGTGAATCTCAAAGTCTTCAGCTGCTGCATAAGAAAGGAGCGTGCGCACAGAGATAAACTTTGCAACAGGAGCAAAGGTTTCCATACAGTCGATGCCTTCCTGCTGCGAGTACCCCTTGGCGACCAGTCTCGCCCTGTACATTTTCAGGTTGCCATCTCCTCCTCGCTTCTTCTTGAACACCCACTTGCACTTGATCACCTTGCGTCCAGGTGGAAGCTCAGTCAGCTCCCACGTGCCATTGTCTAGGTGCGACTGTATCTCTTGCTGCACGGCTTGCGCCCAATCTGTTGCATCAGGTGCAGCCATGGCCTCCTTGTATGACGCTGGCTCATTTGAATCTGCTGCAACTGCGACGTTCATCTGTTCTGGTTTCTGCAGCATCAAAAAATGGCCATGCTCACCAGGCTTGTAGCGCACCCTAAGAGGGTACCTGCGACCTGGTGCTAGAGCGTTAGCAGGCGGCTGGCACGGTGCTGCTGGCACAACTGCTGTGCTGGTGGTGCGGCATCATCTTCCTCTGCTATGCCGTTGAGGCCGCTGTATCTGCTACATCAGACATGGGAGAATAGACTGGTTCTCCCACTGTCACAGTGGAGAAAGGATCAGGAGAGACTAAGTCAGGAAGGATATCTGCTCCCACTACTTCGTCAGCTGCTGGTACTGCTGCCTTTTCACAGATAATGCTGGTGCCGATGACGATGCTCTTGTTGAAGATGATATCCCTAGAGATGATGACGTGGCCTGTATCCCTCTTGTAGAGGTGATAGGCCTTGCTTACCATGTCGTGGCCAATCATATGCATCTGCCCGCTCTTCGCGTCCCACTTCTGTCGCTTCTCCTTTGGCACGTGCATGTTTGCCAAGCTGCTAAACGCGCAAAGATGACCCACGCTCGGCTTCTTGTCGAACCACTCCTCGTACGGTGTCATCTGCTCCAACGCCTTAGTTGGACTGCAGTTCTTGATGTGCACTGCAGTGCTCACTGCTCCGGCCTTAAAATCGTAGGTGAGCCGAGCCGCGTGTTGCATGGAGTGCGCCGACTCAACGATGGTGCGGTTGTCACGTTCTGCCACGCCGTTCTGCTGCGACGAGTATGGCGCAGTCCGCTGCGCCTTGATGCCTCCAGGAACTCTTTTCTCAGGTACTCTGCGCGACGGTCGCTGTACAACGCCTTGATATTCTTGCCAGTGTGGTTCTCCACCATTGCCTTGAACTCCTTGAACCTGTCAAAGCAATGGTCTTTGGACAAAATGAAGTACACAGCAGTGTAACAGCTGAAATCATCAATGAAGGTGAGAAAACATCTAGAGCCTCCAAAGCTCTTGGTCTGCATCAGACCACACAAGTCTGTGTGGACCAGCTCCGGTACCTCCTTCGCACGCTCCACTGCACCCGAGAACGCCTCGCGATGTGTTGGAACTGGAGGAGAGATGGAGCTTTGGAGCAGCGAGCATGTGGGACTGAAAGGGCATCACTTGTGCTGAATAATGGTTGTTGAATCACTCAAAATGATGAAGTACATATAGAGCTAGAGCTTGGGCAAGTCAGCCCTCTCACAAGCCCCACCACTTAGCCATGGAGGCTAAGGCTCACACACTAGAGTCCATAATCTCACACATGGGAGGAAATCAGCCTAACAATCAGGCTGACCACTCACACACGACCTAGAGAGCTAGGAAATGCTCTCATGGCACACTCCTAGTGCTCACATAACCCACAATTCCATGGAGAATCGCCATGTGTCCATCGCTAGCACACAAGGATCTCACCTCACCTAAAAAGTAAGGGGAGGTACCTTTTTCCTAGTCAGCACACTCTGACAAGGCAATCCTAAGACCAAGGACCTTTTTGGATATTTCTCCCATCAGGTCTTGACCCTGGATGGAGCCATTGCCCATAATCTTCCAGACACCGGCGGTCTATGACCCTAGAAATTTGGAAATTTTGTATCTATCAATCTGACTATTTGATCGGCCTAAAACTTGGACTATACACATTTCCCACCTGATCTTTCCAATGGTGAAGTTGGATTGAGGATCACACGAGGCATCTAGTAGTTTCCTTGAACTTGCTCTTGTGGACTTGAAACTGAGCCGGATGGCTCCTTGTCCAAGACCAAGTTCATCTACAACTATAGCAGCGGCATATGAGGAGTGGAAGAAGAAGGAAAGGCAGACCTATAGACAGTTTGTCAACACCATCTCCATCCTGTATCTTCAGTACATGAGTGACAAGGTTACTACGAAAGAGGGATGGGACACGTTGTGCAAGAAGTATTAGAGCAAGGATTCTGCATTCCTCATACTTTTAGAGGAGAAGATGATGGCATTGAAAATACAGGGTGGCAAAGGGATGGAGGCGTTCTTGGACAGGGCAAAGGAGCTGGCAAAGTAGCTGAAAGCGGCCGGCAACCCCATGGAAAAGACGCGCTTCATCCTCCTTTTGCTGAGGAGACTCCCAACGAGCTACAACATGGTACGAGAGACGTGGTGCAGGTGGAATTGCGCAGCAATGCAGGAAAGCACAATGGCGGCGGTAACAGTAAAGCAGCTTTTGTGGCCACAAGCTCATGCAACCAGCAGCAATCTGGGCAGCAGAGAGACAAGAAGAAAGGCAAATGCCACTATTGCCAGAATGAGGGACACTATAAAAAGGAGTGTTTCAAGCTCAAGAGGGACCAAAAGGAGCAGTAGCAAAAGCAGCAGTCTCCATAGCAGCAGCAGCAGCCACAATATCAGTAGCAGTAGCAGCAGCAGCAAAACCAGGCTGGTGTTTCCCACTTTGGCAACATGAACGTGGCTAAGGAGGTGCGGGACCGTCTCTTCATGGCAATGTGTGACATGTCGCAGGTGGAGAAGGTGGAACTCACATGGTACAAGGACTCAAGGTGTACCAAGAGTCTGACGTACCACAAGGAGTGGTTTTTGCAGCTACTCTCCATTTCCCCCCGATTGATTAATTTGGATGATGATCGAATGGTATATGCTGAGGGAATTGGGATTGTGGAGATGTGGTTGGAGACCCTTCGTGACATTGAAGTGGGAGTATTCCATGGCATGTTGTATGTACCTGATGGTGCATTCAACCGTCTCTCAGTGTCCTCCCTCACCAACATAGGACTGCAAGCCGTCTTTGACGACTACAAAGGCTACATCCTCGACAAGGAAACAGGAGAGGAGCCGGCCAGGTCAGTGAAGGTAGGCGACATGGACCGACTATTGGGGGCAAGCAAGATCCCGCATAAGCAGTCTTATAGCAGTCATGCAGGTGACAGATGGCAAAATCTGGCATGCGCGCTACGGCCACATTTGCATGCGCGCCTTGCAACACTTTCAAACAAAGCAGATCTCCAACTTGGAGCAGTGGCTGTGCATCGGTTGTTTGGAGGGGAAGCATCATTGCGAGACATTCACTGGAGCAGGGGAGCGTGCGAAGTAGGTGCTAGAGCTGGTCTCCACAGACTTGTGTGGCCCGATGCAAACCCAGAGCTTTGGAGGCTCGTGGTATTTTGTCACCTTCATTGATGATTTCAGCCGTTAAACTACTGTGTACTACCTTTCCTCCAAGGACCGGTGCTTTGACAGGTTGAAGGAGTTCAAGGTTTTGGTGGAGAACCAGACTGGCTAGAAGATCAAGGCGATGTGCAGCGAACATGGAGGAGAGTACCTGAGCAAGGAATTCCAAGACTACCTCGAAGTAGCTGGCATCAAGGCGCAGCGTACTGCACCATACTTG
Source organism: Penium margaritaceum (assembly GCA_023375785.1). Taxonomy (NCBI): domain Eukaryota; kingdom Viridiplantae; phylum Streptophyta; class Zygnematophyceae; order Desmidiales; family Peniaceae; genus Penium; species Penium margaritaceum. The sequence continues at coordinate 35,719 of SZWC01022308.1, read as the reverse complement.
CCGCAACAGAATGGTGTAGTAGAAAGCGCCAACCACACCATCGTTGAGTCGTTGCGCTCCATGCTACACGCGGCTCGACTGACATGTGACTTCTCAGCCGAAGCCGTCAGCACTGCAGTCTACATCAAGAACCGCAGTTCAACCAAGACCCTGGAGCAGATGACGCCGTACGAGGTGTGGTTTGGCAAGAAGCCAAGCGTGGGTCATCTTTACGCATTTGGTAGCTTGGCACACATGCATGTACAAAAGAAGAAGCGGTAGAAGTGGGACGCAAGAAGTGCACAGATGATGATGATCGGCTATGACGTGGCATGTAAGGCATATCGCCTCTATGAGAGGGATATAGATAACGTCGTCATCCCAAGTGATGTCGTTTTCAACAAAAACGACGTCATCAACACCAACATCATCTACAAACAGGTAGCAAAATCAGCAGTTGACAAAGTAGTGGAAGCAGAAACTCTCCCTGACAGTGTCTTCCCTGACCATTCCTCTACTATGAAACTGGGAAAACCACTCTTCTCTCCCATGTCTGATGTAGCAGATATAGTGGCCGCATAAGCAGAAGCAAAGGAAGGAGATGCACCACCACTAGCAGTAGTAGTTGTGCTAGCAGCACTACACTAGCCGCCTGTTTACGCTCCAACACTAGGTCTTAGGAACCCTCTCAGGGACTGCGGCTATTTCTGGATGCTACAGAAACCACAACAAATGAACGTTGCACTTATAGCAAATCTTGATGAGCCAACATCATACAAGGAGGTCATGGCTGCACCAGATGCAATAGATTGGACGCAAGCTATGCAGCAGGAGATAAAGTCATAGCTCGACAACGGCACGTGGGAGCTAACTGAGGGTCCACCTGGACGCAAGGTGATCAAGTGCAAGTCGGTATTCAAGAAGAAGCGGGGAGCAGATGGCAACCTAGAAAAGTACAAAGCAAGGCTAGTTGCCAAGGGCTACTTGCAACAGGAGGACATTGACTATACAGAAACCTTTACAAAGTTTGCTTCTGTGCACACGCTCCTCTCGTATGCAACAGCTGAGGACTTCGAGGTTCACCACATGGATGTCAAGACGGCATTCTTGAATGGTGACTTGGAGGAGTACATCTACATGGAGCAGCTGGAGGGGTTCGCCATGGATGGCCAGGATCACCTTGTTTGCATGTTACAAAAGTCGCTCTACGGCCTCAAGCAAGCGTCGCGTGCTTGGAACCAGAAGTTGGATGCAGAGCTGTAGTGCATGGGTTTCGAGCACAGCGAGTGTGACTACAACGTCTATCGCTAGAAGCATGGACATGAGATCCTCATGATCATTATCTATGTAGATGACATGCTCCTCCTTTCCAATAGCACGTCTGCACTACAGGAATTCAAGGAGGCAATGAAGGAGCGCCTCCAGATGTCGGATCTAAGGGAGGCACCATACTTCCTTGACATCTAGATCGCGCGTGATCACAAATCACGCTCTCTCTTGCTGCTAAAGAGCCGCTACATCAAGAATGTTTTACAACGGTTCGGCATGGTAGAGGAAAAACCTGCAGTGTCATGGCAGAGACAAAACTCATGAGTTTTAGTTGGGAAGCAGATGTTGTTGAGCAAAAGAAGTACATAAGCCGGCAGTCTCATGTACCTGATGGTGGCAACCAGGCTGGACCTCGCACAAGATATGAACGCTGTTAGCCAGCATATGGCTAATCCCAGACCAGACCATGAAAAGGATGTGAAGGAGATCTTCCGTTGCCTTGCTGGGACCATCAACATCGATATCACCTACAACGGCAATGACAACAGCATCATCGGCTATATAGACACAGATCGGATCTCAAACCCTGAGGACTGCAAGTCCATCTCTAGACATGTGTTCTTCATGAATGGCGGGGTCATCAGTGTTAGAACTGGAGGAGATAGGGAGTCTTGGCGCAGCAAGCATGTGGGACTGATAAGGCATCAGTTGTACTGAAGAATGATTGTTGAATCACTCAAAATGATGGGGTAAATTTAGAGCTAGAGCTTGGATAAGTCAGCCCTCTCACAAGCCACACCACTTAGCCATGGATGCTAAGGCTCACACACTAGAGTCCATAATCTCACACAAGAGAGGACATCAGCCTAGTAACCAGGCTCACCACTCACACACGACCTGTAGAGATAGAAAATGCTCTCATGGCACACTCGTAGTGGTCACATAACCCACAATCCCATGGAGAATCGCTATGTGTCCATGGCTAGTACACAAGGATCTCACCTCACCTTAAACTTAAGGAGAGATACCTTTTTCCTAGTCAGCACCATCTGACAAGGCAACCCAAGAATCTAGGAACTTTTTGGATATCCATTCCATCAGGTGTTGACCCTGGACCTCTTGCCTTTTTCTTTTCTCAGGCTATGGTATGGAGCCATCGTCCATGACCGCGGAAACTTTGAAAATTCACATCTCTCAATCCAATTATTGGATCGGCTTGAAACTTGGACCGTAGATAATTTGCGACCTGAAATTTCCAATGGTGAAGTTGGATTGACAATCAAAGTAGGCATCTGGCAGATTCTTGGAACTTGCTCCTGTGGATCTGAAACTGAGCCGGATGACTCATGTCATAACAATCTGCTGGTGTAGCAAGCGGTAAATGGTCATGGCAACCTGAAGCACGGAAGCTGAGTACGTCTCTCTCAGCTTTGGAGCCAAAGAAGCAGTTTGGCTTCAGCGTCTAATGGCGGAGATGAGTGGGAGTACAACAGTTCCAGTTTCTCTACACGTCGACAACCAGAGCGTAATTGCACCTGCCAAGAATCGTGAGCACGATGCACGCACCAAGCACATTGACATCGCATATCACTTCATTAGGCAGATGGTACAGGAGGGTGCTATCAAGCTAGATTTTTCTCCAACCAGTAAGCAGGTCGCTGAGTTTTGTACCAAGCCAGTGACCTATGAGAAGAAGCAGTTCTGCATAAAGGTATGTGGACTCAGCCCATTCTGACTATGGCAAAGTGGGAAGTTGTTCGGAAAGGAGCCATCCAGCTCAGTTTCAGGTCCACTGGAGCAAGTTCCAAAATCTACCAGATGCGTGTTCCGATCATCAATCCGACTTCACCATTGGAAAATCAAGTGGCAAAATTGTCTACGGTCTAAGTTTTGGGCCGATCCAACGGTCGGCCTGAGAGATATGGATTTTTTATGTTTCTGGGGTCATGGACTGCCGGTGTGTGGGTGACCATGGTCGATGGCTCCATGCATTAGCCTGAGAAAAGAAAAAGGGCAAGAGGTCCAGGGTCAAGACCTGATGGGAGAGATATTAAAAAAGGTCCTAGATTCTTGGGTTGCCTTGTTAGAGTACACTGAATAGGAAAAATATATCTCTCCTTACACTTAAGGTGAGGTGAGATCGTTGTGTGCTAGCCATGGACACATGTCGTTTCTCCATGGAATTGTGGGTTATGTGACCACTAGGAGTGTGCCATGAGAGTATTTTATTGTTCTGTAGGTTGTGTGTGAGTGGTCAGCCTGATTGCTAGGCTGATTTCCCCTTGTGTGAGATTCTGGACTGTGGTGTGTGAGCCTTAGCCTCCATGGCTAAGTGGTATGGCTTGTGAGAGGGCTGACTTGCCCAAGCTCTAGCTCTATATGTACTCCATCACTTTGAGTGATTCAACAACCATTCTTCAGAACAACTGATGTCATTTCAGTCCCTCATAGTCGGTGCTCCAAGGCTCCCTCTCTCTTGTAGTTCCAACAGTGATACCCAACATGGATCTGATGGAGGAGAAGGTAAGAACAGGTGTAAAGGTATCCTTGTACTCTGAGCTTGCACATAGGGAAAACTCCTTTGCCACAACTCTTGCCTTGTACTTTTCAATAGTACCATTTTGCTTGAACGTTTTCTAGAGTACCTAATTTGACCCCACCACGTGGGCATTTGAAAACCTGTCCACCAGAATCCTTGTTCTCTTCAATGGATACCATTTCACTATCCACAACCTCCTTCCACTTTGCCTCATCACGCATATTCATAGCCTCTACTACAATCACAGGCTCTCCTTGAGGCAAGCATGACCAGTTGAGTCTGGTCCATTCCACACTCTCAGCATTATACTTTGCCAAAGGTTTCTTCTAGCACGTACTGTACCAAAGTATTGCTTGTGCTTCAAGGCTAAGTTGCTTTTGTTGCTTTGGTACTTCCAGTGATCCGTTGTTTGAAGAAAAACCACCGGCCTTAGATTTTTACTAAGAGGCGTCAAAGGATTCAGAGTTAGTTTCAGAGTCCGTTGTTGTGTCAGATTGTACAGTCACTCTCCTTGCTACATCATCATCTTGCTTCATTGGCACCATCCGCAAGTTCTCAGGTGCTTGATCACCTAACTCAAGGAATACAATCCACTCTCATAATATGGCAACATGCACAGGATCCAACGGTACTCCGTTTCATAGCATCCTTTCATCAAACTTGACGTCTCGGCTCTTGATGTACTTTCCAACCGCTTGGTCCCACTGCTTGTAGGCCTTATGTGTATTATTTTATCTGACCACTATAGACTTGCAAGCGCATACATCCCGCTTGTCGCTTTCTTCCCCTTTTTGGATCTTTGCCCCGACAGAACAGCCAAAAACCTTAAAGTGTGAGGTATTCGGCTTCTTCCCTGACCAATCCCGTTGTGGCGTCCTCAACTGCTTCTGTTGCTACTACTTGCCACGTCTTTCAAGCACGGCTGCCGGAGTGAGATTCACAAGGTATCAAGCTGTTTTCAAGCTTCAATCCAAAGGTGAGATGAGAGTTTGGCATCAAAGAGTATTACTTGTATCATGGCGATAGTGTGCTTCATTTGTGTGGTAACGTCATTGCTTTGGAGGGTGTAAGGCATAATGATCTGGTGGTTGATGCCGTACTATCTCAATCATCTCGTGTACGCCTCGTACTGACCGCCATTGTCCGCGTAAAGTACCTTGACCTTCTTGCTTGTCTGCTACTCTACCATGCCGACAAACTCTCGTAGCTTCTCCTTGACCTCTCCTTTTCTCTTGAGGAAGTACATCCATGTTTTATGACAATGGTCACCAATGAAGGTCGAAAGTACTTGGTCCCGGCGTTGGAAGGATTACAGAATGATCTGGATGCATCAGAGTGAATAAGGTCCAAGATTGTTGTCGCTTATTTTCCATTGCACTGAAAGGGGTTTTTTGTCACCTTGCCTTGGAGGCATGGCTTGTATAGCTTCTTGTACTTTCCCTCATCCTTGGCCTTGCATTCCTCTATCTCTTGAACTACTCCATACTACTTCATAGCTTGTAGTATACTGTGAGCCACATGGCCAAAACGCAAGTGCCAAAGGTCAACATTCGTATCTTTGGTGGAGTTAGCCGCCATGGTGATAGCTTGTGGTACAACATCACTCTTTGGAGACTTGGACTCTTCAACTACCGTATATTCCTTGTTTGTGGTCTGCAATTCGTAGAATAAATCAACTTTTGGAGCCTGTACGACAAAATTCTCCTTCTGATAGATCTTTTTGTCCTTGTTCTTGAAAGGACGACCGACATGTCGTTGTTCGTGATATTTGACACCGACAAAAGGTTTATTACAAAAACAGCATGTAGACAACGTTTTCTAGCTTCCAGTCTTTTCTTGCACCCTTGACATTGGTACTCATGAATTTCTCTCCATCGCCTTGTACATGGACAAGGCTATCGTTGGCACATCTGAAGCGACGTTCAATGTCCAAATGGAGATATACCCATCCTTTTTACCCTTCCATTTGCCCTTTTTTTTACAACTATGGTCTTTTTCTTCCTTCTTGGGAGTCGTACATTCTCGTACGCAATGTCTAGGCTTGCCATAGTTATGGAACTCCCAGGATGCTTTGAAAAGTGTCCACCGCCACCATTGTCTCTTCCTCCACCGCAACCGTTTCCACTGTCCCTAACACCACAAGAGGAGTTGTTACCACGACTACCGTACTGTGCAACATAGACTGAAATGTTAGCTTCACTACCGTTGTAATACATGATCTCATTGTACACGGAGTCAAAAACTGCCTCGTACATCAAAATCCTCCTCCTTCCAATCACTAAAGATGATGATCAGAGAATCCCAGCTTTCAAGTAACGCAATGAGGAGGATCATGCCCTACATGTTGGTATCGGTATTCCAGCTCATCTAGGTCACTTGTTGCAACAATCCTTCAAACCGCAGCAGGAAGTCTCGAATCGACACTTCCTTGCTCGTGCTCATCAGAATCATTTTTTGAAGATTGAAGAGGTGATTTGCAATAGCTGTTGCTTTGTGTACACAAACAAGCTTTTCATAAGCCTATGATGTACGTGTAATTCCTTGGAGATGGACATGATGTGACTCATACACTGATCTCATTAAAATCGCAACCGCCATGTCATTTTTGATACTCTATATTTCATATCCAATGTCTATTTTGAATGTGTAACCTCTTCTCTAAGGATATCTTAAAATAGCCATGCACTCTCATGACAATCTGAAATTTCCTTTTCTGTAAGGGAAAACCTATTCTTGTGAACCTTAGCATCCCACTGTTAACCTGCTCAAGAGTGATCATTGTGGAAGTTGTGATACTATTTCTTTATCTCTAAGGTTCTATACTTCATTGAAGCCAAGGTAGGCTGACATAGGTTATTGTGTACTACCAGTTTAGAAGTTGCAAATCCATTGCTTACCCCTTAACATTTGAGCACCTATAAACAGAGAAAAACACTCTATTTGAACTAAGCGTCGGGCCTCCAAAGGCAGTGCTTTTCTTGGTTAGGGCTCAAGGGTCATACCTTCAAGGGTAGAGCTTGTCGTTTGTCCTTGTTTACTAAGTGCCAACACCCACCGTTGGAGCTAATAGAGCAAATAGAGCATATGGAGTAGATGGAGTTGATGGAGGTGATGGACACACCAAAAGCCTAAAAGCGTACCTTTTAACTAGTTAGAGTGGACCCATAACCCTTTATCAATCGGCTTGAGGCAACAGACTAGAGAACAAGGCTAACACAAAGGCACTTTCTGTCTGCTCCTACAACTATAACTAGGGAGAGATCACCCTCAGAATCATAGTTCACACAGAGTAGTTTAGAGGAATCACTCCTTTATACTGTGTCCTTAGCACCTGGTCACTTTTGTGTAAGAAGCTTACTCTTGTGACTTAGACCAACCAATGCTTCTTTAGTGTCTGCTTTGGTGGAAAACTCTGTGAGGAATCTCCAAAGTAAGAATTGTAATGAATCACAAGCAACTAGAAAGTACTTATAGTCTTAGATCCAGCCTCTAGCCTAGCCACGGAGTGACTCCTCTGATGGGCCACTTTAAGGGCAATTTCGATTGTATCATCATCGTACATAGTGCTCTCTGTTAGTGCCAAGTGGTACCAGCTACCAGGAAGGACCTTGTAATGTTATAAGATGTCTGGCAGAACCTTCTCATCTCCTTTTTGGTCAAAAAGGTATTAGTCACCGGGACGAGATCTGCCCCAGACTGCTCTCACTCCACATACTTACTCTAGAAGGTCTAAGTCGCAAGGAGTTGTCCTAGGTAATATTTGCTAGCTATAATTACCAGTTTAAATCCAGGGGACTTGCTCTAAAGGACTAATGCATGTCTTGTCTACCTGGACCAGACTTAAGGGAGTAGTACATGCTCAGTCCATCCTGTGCCTCTCCAAATGTCAGCTATGGACAAAGGGCGTATCAGGTCAACATAAGCCATCATCATCATTGTCTATATGGATGATATTTTCCTCCTTTCTAAAATCATGTCCACACTATAGGAGTTCAAGAAGGCGATGAAGGAGAGCTTTTCGATATCAGATCTCAAGAAGGTATCATACTTTCTTGGCATGCACATTACGAATGACCACAAAGAACGTATCCTTTTACTATACCAGAGTTGCTACATCATAAGCATATTGTAGTTGTTCCACATAGGAGAAGCAAAACCCATTGGCATGCCGCTTAAGACATGAAATTATCTCATAACGTTGGGAAAGGAGCCATCTGGCTCAGTTTGACGTCCACAAGAGCAAGTTCCAGGAAGATACGAGATGCTTGCAGCAATCATGTGGCAATTTATCTACGTTACAAGTTTTAGGCCAATGATTGAATTGGGAGATATGAATTTTTGAAGTTTGTGGGGTCATGGACCGCCGATATCTTGGTGACCATGGGTGATGGCTCCATGCCTTGGCCTGAGAAAAGAATAAAGTAAGAGGTCCAGGGTCACAAATTCATGGAAGAAATATCCAAAAGGTCATTGATCTTAGGATTGCCTTGTCAGAGTATGCTCACTAGGATAAAGGTACTTCTCCTTACTTTTTAGGTGATGTGAGATCCTCGTGTGCTAGCCATGGATAGATGGCGATTCTCCATGAGAGTGTGGGTTATGCAACCACTAGGAGTTGTCAACCTGACGGAGGCAACGGTCTAGAAAATGGGTTCCGACATAATGTTTCCCGCCGACTGCTCTTGGTATTGCAACCAAGAGGTGATATCACCCTCACAGCCAAGGTTCCACACTGAGCAGTTCATAGGAATCACTTCCTTCCACTGTGTCCTTAGCACTGGTCACTTTCTCGTGAGGAGTTAACTCCTGGGGCTTAGACCAACCAATGCTTCTTTTGTGTCTGCCTCTGGTAGACAACTCTGTGCGGAGTCTCAAAGGTAAAAACTTGACTCAATGACAGGCAACTGACAGGTTCTTATAGTCCTAGAGCCAGCCTCTAGCCTAGGCGCGCAGTGGCTCCTTGGAGGAGCCACTTTGGAGGCAATCTGGATTGCGTCATACCCCTTGCCTACATGGCGCTCCATGTGACCGCCAAGTGGCGCCAGCCACCAAGAAGGACCTTGGAATGTTCTAAGATGTCTCTTAGAACCTTCCTTTCCCTCTTTTGGTTACAAAGAAAGATAGTCACTGGGCTGGGATTTGACCCAGTGACGTCTCACTCAAGAGACTAAGTCTGGAACGTTTAAGCCACAAGGAGTTGTCCTAGGTAGTATTTGCTGGCTATACTATCCATTTTAGACCAAGGGGACTTGCTGTAACGGAGCTGTGCAAACCTTGTCTATGTGGACCAGAGTTAGGAGACTTACTCCAAAGGAGCAGTGCATGCCTAGTCCGTCCTGTGCGTGTCCAAATATCAGCGATGGACAAGGAGCATATCCGGTCGAAAAACTCTCCCTTGCTCCTCTGTCCATTAGCTATGAGATCTCTCCTCTCTCCAGTAGTCTTGGCCTTAATCTTTATCCGTTGTGTTGACCATACCGATGCCTCGAGTACCTGCAGCGTGCAATTCACTGTCAAGCGCCTTTATCATACAATCTGTGAGCATTTTCTTGGTCTCCACGTATTCCAGGTCCACGATCTCCTTTGTGACCAGGTCGCGTGAGTAGTGATACCTGATGTCGATGTGCTTGGTCTACCGGGAGATGACATCATCCTGTGCCATTTTCATGGCACTCTTGTTGTCGATGCGGACCTCTGTTACTTTCGTTTATGGGACTTTCATCTCGCCAAGCAAACTGTGTAGCCACTGTGTCTCCCTACCCGTTCAGGAGGCACACAAAGCCCCTGTGACCGCACAGGCTCTCCTTGAGCCAAGCATGACCAGCTGAGTCTGGTCCATTCCGCACTCTCAGAGTCGTACTTGTACGGAGGCTTCTTCTGGCGCATACTATGCCGGAGTATTACCGGTGGTACTTCAAGGCTTAGTTACATCTGTTGCTCCTCTGCTGCTAGTGATCCGTCCACTGGCCTCAGAGTTTGACTCAGAGGCCTCAAACGACTCAGACTTAGTGTCAGAGTCTGTCGTTGTCTCAGCCTGCACAGCCACTCTCCCTGCAGTACCATCCTTCACTGGCACAATCTGCCAGTTTTCTGGTGCCTGATCACTTGACTCGAGAAACACAACCCACTCTCCTGATTTGGGAGAATGGATAGGGTCTAGAGACTCCCTTGCCGAGCGTCCTTTCTTCAAACTCGACATATCGGCTCCTGATGAGCTTTCCATCCGCTTGGTCCCACAGCCTGTACGCCTTGTGTGTAGTGTCGTATCCGACCATTACACACTTGCGAGCACGTGCATCCAACTTGCCACTTCCTTCTCCTGCTTGGGTTTTTGCCCAGGTAGTACAACCAAAGACCCTCAAGTATGAGGCGTCTTGCTTCTTCCCTGACCAAGCCTCCTGTGGCGTCTTGAGCTACTCGTCTTGCTGTTTCTTACCACGCCTTCCAAGCCCGGCTGTCGGAGTGAGATTCACAAGGTAGCAATCAGTTCTTACAGCTTCTATCCAGAAGCAAGGTGGGAGTTTGACGTCGAAGAGCATGCTTTGTGTCATGCAGAGAATAGTCTGGTGCATCCATTCGGCAACACCATTACTCAAGGGGGTGTAAGGCATGGTGGTCTGGTGGTTGATGCCGTGTTGGCTCAACCAACTTTTGCACGCCTCGTACTCACCACTGTTGCCCGTGCGTAGTGCTTTGACCTTCTTGCTTGTCCGCCGCTCTACCATCGTGATAAACTCTTGCAGCTTCTCCTTCACCTCTCCTTTTCTCTTGAGGAAATAGATCCACATCTTGCAACTGTGGTCATTGATCAAGGTCAAGAAATACGTGCTGCCTCCGTTCGAAGGAGTGCGGAATGGTCCGCACCCATCAGAGTGAATCAAGTCCAAGATTGCTGCCGCACATTGCCCATTACGCTGAAAAGACTTTCTCTTTGCCTTGCCTTAGAAGCATGGCTCGCACAGCTTCTTACAATTTCCCTCATCATTGGCCTTGCATCCTTCCATCCCATGAATCACTTCGTTCTGCTACTTAGCTTGCAGTGTGCTGTCAGCCACATGGCCAAACCGCCTGTGCCACAGCTCAGCATCTGTGTCGTTGGTGGAGTTGGCTGCCATGATGACAGCTTGTAGTGCCACATCAGGCTTTGGAGACTTGGACTCTTCAACCGCTGCATATCCCTCATTTGTACTCTCAAGGGGCTTGGTTTGCAGCACAGAGAGCCCATCAACTCTTGGGACCTGTGCGACAAGACTCTCCTTGGGATATGAGATCTTGATGTCCTTGTTCTTGACAATCACGCTCTCCTCCTCCGTGAAGATGACTGTCATGTCGTGGCCCGTGCTTTTGGACACTGACAAAAGGTTTGTCGCAAAAGACGGCATGTAGACGACGTTCTCCAGCTTCAAGTCTTTTTCAGCACCGATCAAGTTGATGCTGATCAAGTTATCTCCCTCACCTTGCGCATGGACAAGGCTGCCGTTGGCACACCTGAAGCGACGTTCAGTGTCCCCAATGGAGATGAACCCATCCGTCTCCCTTGAAGAGTGGTGGTTCGTGCCAGAGTCAAGCCCGTAGGCTCCACGCTTGAGCAATGCTGTTCCCTTGCTTGTCGGCACGCTCTCAGCCATCATGTTCGTCAACTCCTTCTTACCCTTTCCTTTGCCCTCATATTTACCACCATGATCTCCATCATTCTTATAGGGAGTCCTGCACTCCCATGCCCAATGCCCAGGCTTGCCACAGTTATGGCACTTCCCAGGACGCTTTGAACCCTTTCCACCACCACCATTGCCTTTTCCTCCACCGCCACCGCTTCCGCTGCTACTCTGACCAGAAGAGGAGTTGTAGCCACGACCACCATACTGTGCAGCATCGGCTGAAATGTTAGCCTCACTACCGCTGCGTTGCATGGCCTCGTTGCGCACGTACTCGGACACTGCCTCATACGTCAAATCCTCCTCCTTCCAACCGCAAAAAACGGTGATGAGATGTCCCCAGCTTTTAGGTAGCGCCATGAGGAGGATCATGGCCTGCATGTTGGTGTCGATTTCCCAGTTCATTTGGGTTACTTGTTGTAGCAGTCCTTCAAACTACAGTAGGAAGTCTGGAATCGACTCTCCCTCACTCACCCTCATGGAAATCAGCTTTTGAAGGATGAAGAGCCGATTTGCAAGAGCCGTTGATTGGTGTACACGTGCAAGTTTCTCATAAGCCATTGATGCATGTGTGATACCTTGGATTTGGACATGGTATGATTCATGCACTGATGTCACAAGAATCGTAAGCACCATGTCATTTTTGACACTCCACGCTTCATATCTAGCATCTGTTTTTGGAGGTTCAACCTCTTCTCCAAGGAACATCTTCAAGTAGCCACGCACCCTCATGACAATCTCAAATTGCCATTTCCACAAGGAAAAACCTGTCCTTGTGAAGTTTGACATCCCACCGTAGACCTGCTCAAGAGTGAGCATCATGGGAGTCGTCATACTACTTCTCTGTTTCTCTGCTTTGTTGAGGCCAATGTAGGCTGATGTAGGCTGTTGTCCGCTACCGGTTTAGGTGGTGCAGATCCGTTGCTTACCCCTTAGCCATTGATCACCTGCAAAAAGAGAAGAATGCACACTAGCAAACCCAGGGTCGTGCCTCCATGGGCAGAGCTTATCCTGGTTAGGACCCAAGGGTCGTACCTCCAAGGGCAGAGCTTCTCCTTGGCCCTTGTTCGCTAAGTGCTAGCACCCGCTATTGGAGCTAATTGAGAGTCCACCTGGACGCAAGGTGATCAAGTGCAAGTCGGTATTCAACAAGAAGCGGGGAACAGATGGCAACCTAGAAAAGTACAAGGCGAGGCTAGTTTCCAAGGGCTACTCGGAGCAGGAGGACATTGACTATACAGAAACCTTTGCCCATGTTACAAAGTTTGCTTCTGTACGCACGCTCCTCTCGTATGCAGCAGCTGAGGACTTCGAGGTTCACCACATGGATGTGAATTCGGCATTCTTGAATGGTGACTTGGAGGAGTAGATCTACATGGAGCAGCCGGAGGGGTTCGTCATGGATGGCTAGGATCACCTTGTTTGCAAGTTGCAAAAGTCGCTGTACGGCCTCAAGCAAACATCGCATGTTTGGAACCAGAAGTTGGATGCAGAGCTGTAGTGCATGGGTTTCGAGCACAACGAGTGTGAATACAACGTCTATCGCTGGAAGCATGGGCATGAGATCCTCATTATCATTGTCTAGGTGGATGACATGCTCCTCCTTTCCTACAACATGTCTGCACTACAAGAATTCAAGGAGGCAATGAAGGAGCGCTTCCAGATGTCTGATCTAAGGGAGGCGTCATACTTCCTCGACATATCGATCACGCATGACCGCAAATCACGCTCTCTCTCACTGTAGCAGAGCCGCTACATCAACGACATTTTAGAGCGGTTCGGCATGGCAGGGGTAAAACCGGCAGTGTCATGGCAGAGACAAAACTCGTGATTTTCAGTGGAGAAGCAGATGCTGTTGAGCAGTAGAAGTACAAAGGCCGGCAGTCTCATGTACCTGATGGTGGCAACCAGGCTGGACCTCGCACAGGATACGAGCGCTGTGAGCCAGGATATGGCTAATCCCAGACCAAACCATCAGAAGGAAGTGAAGTTGATCTTCTGTTGCCTTGTTAGAACCATCAACATCGGTATCACCTACAACGGCAACGACAAAAACATCATAAGCTACATAGACACAGATCGGGCTTCAAACCGTGAGGACCGCAAGTCCATCTCTAGACATGTGTTCTTCATGAATGGCGGGGTCATCAGTGTTGGAACTGGAGCAGAGAGGGAGCGTTGGAGCAGCGAGCATGTGGGACTGAAAAGGCATCAATTGTGCTAAAGAATGGTTGTTGAATCACTCAAAATTATGGGATACATATAGAGCTAGAGCTTGGGTAAGTAAGCACTCTCACAAGCCACACCACCTAGCCATGGAGGCTAAGGCTCACACACTAGAGTCCATAATCTCACACAAGAGAGGAAATCAGCCTAGTAACCAGGCTCACCACTCACACATGACCTAGAGAGATAGGAAATGCTCTCATGGCACACTCGTAGTGGTCACATAACCCACAGTCCCATGGAGAATCGCTATGTGTCCATGGCTAGTACACAAGGATCTCACCTCACCTTAAAATTAAGGAGAGATACATTTTTCCTAGTCAGCACACTCTGACAAGGCAACCCAAGAATCTAGGAACTTTTTGGATATCTATTCCATCAGGTGTTGACCCTGGACCTCTTGCCTTTTTCTTTTCTTAGGCTATGGTATGGAGCCATCGCCCATGGTCACCCATACATCCACTGTCCATGACCCAAGAAACTTTGAAAATTCATCTCTCAATCTGATTGTTCGATCGGCTTGAAACTTGGACCGTAGATAATTTGCAACATGAACTTTCCAATGGTGAAGTTGGATTGAGAATCAAAATAGGCATCTGGTAGTTTCTTGGAACTTGCTCCCGTGGATGTGAAACTGAGCCAGATGACTCCTTTCCTAACAATGTGCTGGTGTAGCAAGCGGCAGGTAGTCGTGGTAACCTGAAGCACGGAAGCTGAGTACGTCTCTCTCAGCTTTGGAGCCAAAGAAGCAGTTTGACTTCAATGTCTAATGGCAGAGATGAGTGGGAGTGCAACAATTCCAGTTTCTCTACACATCTACAACCAGAGCACAATCGCACTTGCCAAGAATCGTGAGCACGATACACGTACCAAGAACATTGACAGCGCATATCACTTCATTAGGCAGATGGTATAGGAGGGTGCTATCAAGCTAGAATTTTCTCCAACCAGTAAGCAGGTCACTGATTTCCTTACCAAGCCAATGAGAAGAAGCAAATCTGCATGAAGGCATGTGGACTCAGGCCATTCTGACTATGGCAAAGTGGGAAGTTGTTGGGAAAGGAGCCATCCAGCTCAATTTCAGGTCCACTGGAGCAAGTTCCAAAATCTACCAGATGCGTGCTCCGATCATCGATCGGATCTCACCATTGGAAAGATCAAGTGGCAACATTGTCTACGGTCCAAGTTTCAGGCCGATCCAATGGTCGGACTGGGAGACCATGGTCGATGGCTCCATGCGTTAGCCTGTGAAAAGAAAAAGGGCAAGAGGTCCAATATCAAGACCTGATGGGATAGATATTAAAAAAGGTCCTAGATTCTTAGGTTGCCTTGTCAGAGTATGCTGAATAGGAAAAATGTATATCTCCTTACACTTAAGGTGAGGTGAGATCCTTGTGTGCTAGCCATGGATACATGGCATTCTCCATGGAATTGTGGATTATGTGACCACTAGGAGTGTGCTATGAGAGCACTTTCTAGTTCTCTAGGTCGTGTATGCGTGGTCAGCCTGATTGCTAGGCTGATTTCCTCTCTTGTGTGAGATTCTGGACTCTAGTGTGTGAGCCTTAGCCTCCATGGCTAAGCGGTGTGGCTTGTGAGAGGGCTGACTTGCCCAAGCTCTAGCTCTATATGTTCTCCATCATTTTGAGTGATTCAATAACCATTCTTCAGAACAACTGATGCCATTTCAGTCCGACATACTCGCTACTCCAAGGCTCCTTCTCTCTTGTAGTTCCAACAGTGATACCCAACATGGATCTGATAGAGGAGAAGGTGAGAACAGGTGTAAAGGTATCCTTGTACTCTGAGCTTGCACACAGGAAAAACTCCTTTACCACAAATCTTGCCTTGTACTTGTCAATAGTTCCATTTTCTTGAACACTTTCTAGAGTACCTAATTTGACCCTTCCACGTGGGCGTTTGAGGGCCTGTCCATCAGGTTCCATCTTTGTTCTCTTCAATGGGATACGAGTTCACTATCCATAACCTCCTTCCACTTTGCCTCATCACGCATATTCATAGCCTCCGCTACAGTCATAGGCTCTCCTTGAGGCAAGCATGACCAGCTGAGTCTGGTCCATTCCACACTCTCAGCATTATACTTTGCCGAAGATTTCTTCTAGCACATACTGTACCAAAGTGTTGCTTGTGCTTCAAGGCTTAGTTGCTTTTGTTTCTTTGGTTGTTCCAGTGATCCGTTGTTTGAAGAAAAGCCACCGGCCTCAGAGTTTTACTAAGAGGCGTCAAAGGATTCAGAGTTAGTGTCAGAGTCTGTTCTTGTGTGAGATTGTACAGTCACTCTCCTTGCTACACCATCATCCTGCTTCATTGGCAACATCCAGAAGTTCTCAGGTGCCTGATCACCTAACTCAAGGAATACAATCCACTCTCCTAGTATGGCAACATGTACAGGATCCAACGGCACTCCGTTTCAGAGCATCCTTTTATCAAAATTGACGTCTCGGCTCTTGATGTACTTTCCAACCGCTTGGTCCCACTGCCTGTAGGCCTTATGTGTAGTATTGTATCCGACCACTATAGACTTGCAAGAGCATACATCCCGCTTGTCACTTTCTTCCCCTGTTTGGATCTTTGCCCTGACAGTACAGCCAAAAACCTTAAAGTAGGAGGTATTCGGCTTCTTCCTTTACCAAGCCCATTGTGGCATCCTCAACTGCTTCTCTTGCTACTACTTGCCACATCTTTCAAGCACGGCTGCCGGAGTGAGATTCACAAGGTATCAAGCTGTTTTCAAGCTTCAATCCAAAAGTGAGATGAGAGTTGGCATCAAAGAGTATTCTTTGTATCATGGCGAGGATAGTGTGCTTCATTTGTGTGGAACGTCATTGCTTTGGAGGGTGTAAGGCATAGTGATCTGGTGGTTGATGCCGTACTAGCTCAATCGTTTTGTGTACGCCTCGTACTCACCGCCATTGTCCACGTAGAGTACCTTTACCTTCTTGCTTGTCTGCTACTATACCATGGCGACAAACTCTTGTAGCTTATCCTTGACCTCCCCCTTTCTCTTGAGGAAATATATCCATATTTTGTGACAATGGTCACCAACGAAGGTCAAAAGTACTTGGTCCCGCCGTTCAAAGGATTACAGAATGATCTGTATGCATCAGAGTGAATAAGGTCCAGGATTGTTGTCGCACATTGTTCATTGAACTGAAAGGGCTTTTTCGTCGCCTTGCCTTGGAGGCATGGCTTGTATATCTTCTTGTACTTTCCCTCATCCTTGGCTATGCATTCCTCTCTCTCTTGAACTACTCCATACTACTGCATAGCTTGTAGTATACTGTGAGCCACATAGCCGAAACGCCTGTGCCACAGGTCAACATTCATATCTTTGATGGAGTTAGCCGCCATGGTCATAGCCTGTGGTGCAATATCACTCCTTGGAGACTTGGACTCTTCAACTGTCATATATTCCTCGTTTGTGGTCTGCAACAAGTAGAACAAATCAACTTTTGGAGCCCGTATAATAAAATTCTCCTTCTAATAGATATTTATGTCCTTGTTCTTGAAAGGACGACCGTCATGTCGTTGTTCGTGATATTTGACACCGACAAAAGGTTTATTACAAAAGACAGCATGTAGACAACGTTTTCTAGCTTCAAGCCTTTTCTTCCACCGTTGACATTGGTACTCATAAACGTCTCTCCATCGCCTTGTACATGGACAAGGCTATCGTTGGCACATGTGAAACGACGTTCAATGTCCAAATGAAGATGCACCCATCCTTTTTACCCTTCCATTTGCCCTTGTTTTTACCACTATGGTCTTTTTCTTCCTTCTTGGGAGTCCTACATTCCCGTACCCAATGTCTAGGCTTGCCATAGTTATGGCACTCCCAGGATGCTTTGAAAATTTTCGACTGCCACCATTGTCTCTTCCTCCACCGCAACCGTTTCCACTGTCCCTAACACCACAAGAGGAGTTGTAACCACGGCTACCGTACTGTGCAACAAAGACTGAAATGGTAGCTTCACTACCGCTGTGATACATGATCTCATTAGACACGGAGTCAAAAACTGCCTCGTACATCAAATCCTCCTCCTTCAAATCGCTAAAGATGATGATCATAGAATCCCAGGTTTCAGGTAACGCAATGAGGAGGATCATGCCCTACATGTTGGTATCGGTGTTCCAGCTCATCTAGGTCACTTGTTGCAACAATCCTTCAAACCGCAGCAGGAAGTCTCAAATCGACTCTTCCTTGCTCGTGCTCATCAAATTCAGTTTTTGAAGATTGAAGAGGTGATTTGGAATAGCCGTTGCTTGGTGTACACAAACAAGCTTTTCATAAGCCTATGATGTACGTGTGATTCCTTGGAGATGGACATGATGTGACTCATACACTGATGTCATTAAAATCGCAACAGCCATGTCATTTTTGACACTCTATATTTCATATCCAATGTCTATTTGGAAGGTTTAACCTCTTCTCTAATGATATCCTAAAATAGCCACGCACTCTCATGACAATCTGAAATTTCCTTTTTTGTAAGGGAAAACCTATTCTTGTGAACCTTAACATCCCACTGTTAACCTGCTCAAGAGTGATCATTGTGGAAGTTGTGATACTATTTCTATATCTCTAAGGTTCTATACTTCATTGAAGCCAAGGTAGGCTGACATAGGTTATTGTGTACTACCAGTTTAGAAGTTGCAAATCCATTGCTTACCCCTTAACAGTTGAGCACCTATAAACAAAGAAAAACGCTCTATGGAAACTATGCGTCGGGCCTCCAAGGGCAGAGCTTTTCTTGGTTAGGGCTCAAGGGTCATACCTCCAAGGGCAGAGCTTGTCGTTTACCCTTGTTTACTAAGTGCCAACACCCGCCGTTGGAGCTAATAGAGCAGATAGAACATATGGAGCAGATGGAGTTGATGGAGTGGATGGACACTCCAAAAGCGTAAAAGCGTACCTTATAACTAGTCTGTGTAGGCCCATAACCCTTTATCAATCGGCCTCAGGCAACAGACTAGAAAACAAGGCTAACAGAAAGACACTTTCCGTCTGCTCCTACTACTATAACTAGGGGGAGATATCAACCTCAGAATCATAGTTCACACTGAGTAGTTTAGAGGAATCACTCTTTTATACTGTGTCCTTAGCACCTGGTCACTTTTCTGTGAGAAGCTTACTCTTGTGACTTAGACCAACCAATGCTTCTTTAGTGTATGCTTTGGTGGACAACTCTATGAGGAATGTCCAAGGTAAGAATTGTAATGAATCACAATCAACTAAAAAGTACTTATAGTCTTAGATCCAGCCTCTAGCCTAGCCATGAAGTGACTCCTCTGATGGGCCACTTTAGGGGCAATTTTGATTGTATCATCATCGTACATGGTGCTCTCTGTTACTGCCAAGTGGTACCAGCTACCAGGAAGGACCTTGTAATGTTATAAGATGTCTGGCAGAACCTTCTCATCTCCTTTTTGGTCAAAAAGGTATTAGTCACCGGGACGAGATCTGCCCCATACAGCTCTCACTCCACAGACTTACTATAGAAGGTCTAAGCCACAAGGAGTTGTCCTAGGTAATGTTTGCTAGCTATAATTACCAGTTTAAATCCACGGGACTTGCTCCAAAGGACTAATGCATGACTTGTCTACCTGGACCAGACTTAAGGGAGCAATACATGCTCAGTCCATCCTGTGCCTCTGCAGACGTCAGCTATGGACAAAGGGCGTATCAGGTCAACATAAGCCATCATCATCATTGTCTATATGGATAATATCTTCCTCCTTTCTAAAATCATGTCCACACTATAGGAGTTCAAGAAGGCGATGAAGGAGAGCTTTTGGGTATCAGATCTCAAGAAGGTATCATACTTTCTTGGCATGCACAGTACAAATGACCACAAAGAACGTATCCGTCTACTATACTAGAGTTGCTACATCAAAAGAATATTGTAGTTGTTCCACATAGGAGAAGCAAAACCCATTGACATGCCGCTTAAGACATGAAAGTATCTCATAACGTTGGGAAAGGAGCCATCCGGCTCAGTTTGAGGTCCACAAGAGCAAGTTCCAGGAAGATACCAGATGCCTGCAACAATCATGTGGCAATTTATCTACGGTCCAAGTTTCAGGCCAACGATTGGATTGGGAGACATGAATGTTTTAAGTTTGTGGGGTTATGGACTACAGATATCTTGGTGACCATGGGTGACGGCTCCATGCCTTAGCCTGAAAAAAGAATAAAGCAAGAGGTCCAGGGTCACGAATTCATGGAAGAAATATCCAAAAGGTCCTTGATCTTAGGATTTCCTTGTCAGAGTGTGCTCACTAGGATAAAGGTACCTCTCCTGACTTTTTAGGTGATGTGAGATCCTTGTGTGCTAGCCATGGACAGATGGCGATTCTCCATGGGAGTATGGGTTATGCAACCACTAGGAATTGTCAACCTTCCTGGGGCAACGGTCTGGAAAATGGGTTCCGACCCAATGGTTCCCGTTGACCGCTCTTGGTATTGCAACCAAGAGGTGATATCACCCTCAGAGACAAGGTTCTACACTGAGCAGTTCATAGGAATCACTTCCTTGCATTATGTCCTTAGCACCTGGTCACTTTCGCGCGAGGAGTTAACTCCTGGGGCTTAGACCAACCAATGCTTCTTTTGTGTCTGCCTCCGGTAGACAACTCTGTGCGGAGTCTCAAAGGTAAGAACTTTACTCAATGACAGGCAACTGACAGGTTCTTATAGTCGTAGAGCCAGCCTCTAGCCTAGGCGCGCAGTGGCTCCTTGGAGGAGCCACTTTGGAGGCAATCTGGATTGTGTCATCCCCCTTGCCTACATGGCGCTCCATGTGACCGCCAAGTGGCGCCAGCCACCAGGAAGGACCTTGGAATGTTCTAGGATGTCTCTTAGAACCTTCCTTTCCCCCTTTTGGTTACAAAGAAAAATAGTCACTGGACTGGGATTTGACCTTGTGACGTTTCATTCCAGAGACTGACTCTGGAACGTCTAAGCCATAAGGAGTTGTCCTAGGTAGTGTTTGCTTGCTATACTATCCAGTTTAGACCAAGGGGACTTGCCCTAAAGGAGCAGTGCATACCTTGTCTATATGGACCAGAGTTGGGAGACTTACTCCAAAGGAGCAGTGCATGAATAGTCCGTCCTGTGCCTATCCAAATGTCAACGATGGACAAGGAGTATATCAGGTCAACAAACTCTCCCTTGCTCCTCTGTCCATTAGCTTTGAGATCTCTCCTCTCTCTAGTAGTCTTGGCCTTAGTCTTCATCCACTGTGTTGACCATACCGATGCCTGGAGTACCTGCAGAGTGCAATTCACTGTCAAGCGCCTTTGTCATACAATATGCGAGCATCTTCTTGGTCTCCACGTATTCCAGGTCCACGATCTCCTTTGCGACCAGGTCGCGTGAGTAGTGGTACCTGATCTCGATGTGCTTGGTCCACCGGGAGATGACATCATCCTGTGCCATTTTCATGGCACTCTTGTTGTCGATGCGGACCTCTGTTACTTTCGTTTATGGGACTTTCATCTCGCCAAGAAAACTGTGTAGCCACTGTGTCTCCTTGCATGCTTTTGACAGAGCAATATACTCTGCCTCAACGGTA
Organism: Penium margaritaceum; assembly: GCA_023375785.1. NCBI lineage: Eukaryota > Viridiplantae > Streptophyta > Zygnematophyceae > Desmidiales > Peniaceae > Penium > Penium margaritaceum. Next base: position 14,456 of record SZWC01022308.1, on the reverse strand, counting down.
GAGAGGGAGACACAGTCTTGCTTTGTGCTTGCCTGGGAGACTGCACCACCGTTCAGGAGGCACACAAAGCCCGAGGTGGACTTTCTTTCATCGATTCTTCCTTCCTTGTCGGCGTCTGTGTAGCACACCAGCCGTAGCAAGTCAGATCCCTCTTGGCCTCCAGACTGGAATCCCATGTGTCTTGTCGTCTGTAGATAGCGCATGATGCGCTTGACTGCTTGCCACTACTGTGGCTCTGGATTGGCCACAAACCTGCTCACTTGTCTCACAGCATAGCAAATGGGGGTGCTCCCACCATGGCGTACATGAGGCTGCCAACAGCAGACTGGTAGGGAATGTTCTCGATCTCCCACCGTTTTGCTTCTGTGCTGGGACTTATGGAGGAGGAGAGCTTGATGTCTTTTGTCATGGGTGTGCTGATGGGCTTGCAGTCCTCCATGTTGTAGTGCTTGAGGACCTCCATGATGTACTTTGTCTGGTTCAGCTCGATGGTGCCTACTTGTCGATTGCGGTGGACGGCTATCCCGAGGTAGAACTCAAGCGGACCCATGTCCTTCATCTTGAACCTGTTGATGAGATCTGTCTTCAGTTTGTTCAACAGCTCGACTGATGACAAGCAGATGATCAGGTGATCCACGTACAGTGCAACCAGCATCAAGCCTTGCTCATCCTCCCGCACATAGACACTAGGGTCGTTCTGGCAGTGCGTGAAGGTGAGCCCTTCCATCTCCTTGTACCACATCCTTGGGACCTGTTTCAACCCGTTGAGTGCTTTGACCAGTTTGCAAACCTTGACCTCTGGAGATTTTACTCCCTCGGGCACTTTCATCAGCACTTCTATGTTTAGCTTCCTGTAGAGGAAAGCTGTCTTGACATCCATCTGGTGGACCTCCAAATCTTTTGTAGCAGTGATGCCCATCGTGGATCTGATGGAGGCAAAGGTGACGACAGGCACGAAGGTCTCCTCGTACTCTGAGCCTGCACGCTCAGAAAACCCCTTCCCCACAACTCTTGCCTTGTACTTGTCGAAAGTACCATCCTGCTTGAACTTTTTCCGGAGTGCCTACTTTGACCCCACCACGTGCGCGTTTGGGGGCCTGTCCACCAGAATCCATGTTCCGTTCTCTTCAATGGATACGAGTTTGCTATTCACTCTTTCCTTCCACTTGGCCACATCTGGCATGTTCATACCCTTCGTTATGGTCATAGGCTCTCCTTGAGCCAAGCATGACCAGCTGAGTCTGGTCCATTCCGTACTCTCATAGTCGTACTTTGGCGGAGGCTTCTTCTGGCGCGTACTATGCTGGAGTGTTGCTGGTGGTACTTCAAGGCTTAGTTGCATTTGTTACTCCTCCGTTGCCAGTGATCCGCTCTTTGAGGAAGAGCCACTGGTCTCAGAGTTTGACTCAGAGGCCTCGGACGACTTAGACTCAGTGTCAGAGTCCGTCGTTGTGTCAGCCTGCATAGCCACTCTCCCTGCAGCACCATCCTTTACTAACACCATCTGCCAGTTTTCTGGTGCCTGATCACCTGACTCGAGCAACACAACCCACTCTCCTGATTTGGGAGCATGGACAGGGTCCAACGACTCTCCCTTGCCGAGGGTCCTTTCTTCAAACTTGACATATCAGCTCCTGATAAGCTTTCCATCTGCTTGGTCCCACAGCCTGTACGCCTTGTGTGTAGTGTCGTATGCGACCATTACACACTTACAAGCGTGTACATCCAGCTTGCCACTTCCTTCTCTTGCTTGGACCTTTACGCAGGCAGTATAGCCAAAGACCCTCAAGTGTGAGGCATCTGGCTTCTTCCCTGACCAAGCATCCTGTGGTGTCCTGAGCTGCTTCTCTTGCTACTTCTTACCACGCCTTCCAAGCGTGACCTCGTCGCAATGGAGATTGTGGACCTGGAATAAGTGTAGACCAAGACGATGCTCGTACATTGCATGACCAAGGCGGTTAACAACAAATTACATTTTGTACGTACCCGAGGCATCGTTATGGTCAACGTAGTTTACGGAAACTAAGACCTCGACAGCTGGAGAGAGGAGGTATCTCAAAGCAAATGGACAGAGGTACAAAGGAGAGTTTATTAAACTGATATGCTATTGTCCATAGCTGACATTTGGACAGGCACGGGATGGACAAGGCATGCACTCCTCCTTTGGAAGAAGTCCCCCAAGTCTGGTCCTCATAGAGAAGGCATGAACTGCTCCTTTGGAGTAAGTCCCCCTGGTCTAAACTGGATAGCGTAGCCAACTAATACTACCTAGGACAACTCATTGTGGCTTAGACGTTCCAGAGTTAGTCTCTGGGACGAATGGTCACTGGGTCACATCCCAGCCTAGTGGCTACTTTTCTTTGTAACCAAAATGGGGAAAGGAAGGTTCTAAGAGATATCTCAGAATATTCAAAGGTGTTTCTTGATGGCTGGCACCATGGCAGTCACAGGGAGTGCCATGTATGCAAGGGAGATGATTCAATCGAGATTCCTCCCAAAGTGGCTCATCCAAGAAAGCACCTCATCCCTAGACTAGAGGCTAGCTCTAGGACTATAAGTACCTGTCAGTTGCCTTTTATTGATTACGGTTCTTACCTTTGAGACTCTTCACAGACTTGTCCCCCGAAGGTAGACACTAAAGAAACATTGGTTGGTCTAAGCCCTAGAAGTTAGCTCTTTGCGCGAAAGGGACCAAGTGATAAAGGAAAAGTACAAGAAAGTGATTCCTATGAAATACTCAATATGGAACCGTGATTTAGAGCGTCATATCTCCTCCTAGTTACAATACTAGGAGCAGACAACAAGTGCCATTGTGTCGGCCTTGTTTTCTAGTCTAGTACCTCAGGCCGGTTGACACTTATGATGCCCCTATTTATGCAAGGTACATGTCTAGAGTTGGACCTGTAGTTCCCATGATTTGGAGCCTTATCTGTGTCTGAGTGGCCGATGATGTAGTTATTTGTGTCATTATAGGCAATGCCAATATTGATGATTCCAGCAAGGTAAGAAAAGATCTACTTCACCATCTTCTAGTGCATAGGTCCTAGGCTTGCCATGTACATACTCACAACGCTCGTAGCCAATGCGAGATTTGGCCTTATTTCTACTTTTAGGGAGATGTGACTCATGACGACGATCAGGTACTTTTTCTGCTCAGTTGCATCTGCTTCTACGTTGAGGTTTACGTGTTGGAACTAGAGGAGAGAGGGAGTCTTGGAATAGCGAGCATGTGGGATTGAAAGGGCATCACTCGTACTAAAGAATGGTTGTTACCTCACTCAAAATGATGTAGACCATATAAAGCTAGAGCTTGGACAAGTCAGCCCTCTCACAAGCCACACAACTTATCCATGGAGGCTAAGGCTCACACTCTAGAGTCCACAATCTCACATAAGAGAGGAATTAAGCCTAGCAATCAGAGTGACCAGTCACACACGACCTTCAAAGCTAGACAATGCTCTCATGACTCACTCCTAGTGGTCACATAACCCACAATCCCATGTAGAATCACCATGTATCCATGGCTAGCACACAAGGATATCACCTCACCTAAAAAGTAAGGAGTGTCAGAAGAATGTAGGCATGAAAACAGTAGTAGTAGAAGCAGGAAGAAGAATCAGAACATGCATGAGTGCATCAGCAAGATGACGTAAGCGAGAGCGGTTCCGAGAAGATAGTCACAGAGCTTGATAGAGGTCGAGGTCCGAAGGAGACGAGGTGGACCAGCTGTTGAGATAGAAAGAGGCCAAGAGCAAGCTGAGTGATGGCTGGTTGAGAACTGAGCGACGAAGCGAGAGTGACACAGTGAAGAGCTAAGAGCTATGAGAGGCTGGCGAAGGCAGGGTATGCGAGGAGTGAGCAGAGCGAAGACACGGCGGCGAAGCCGCGGAACCAAAAGGGAACAGGATGGGAAGAACTGTTCTGGTTAAACTAGGGCCGGAATGAACATCCTCTGTATATGCAACACAACATGACAAAGCAAGGTTTAACGGCTTCTTTCCGCTAGCGGGACGCGTGACGACATGGTCGTTTTATTAGGGGCAGCTCGGTCCTGGTAGAATGGTCGTGACCCACTAGCCGTTGCCAAGAAGGTTCGGTGCGAGACCTGAATCAATGTGGAGAGCTCGGATTGTCCGAGGGGTGTATTTTATGAAGAGGACCTTGTCGGAGTCATATTTCTGTCAGCCCCCTTGAGTCTGACAAGGTATGACTGCCTGAGTACCTATAGGGCCTCAGTGTCCAAGTGTCGTTGTCTGAAAGGGGGGATTAACAACTCGATGGAGGGAGAGGATGATCATGTTGCAGAGTTTTGGGTTCCACGCTACTACTACAAGAGTGTGCCACTTTGCTGCGACTGGTGACACCTTGTCGATGATTCTGTGGTAGATAGTATAGGTGGTGTTGCGTAAGCATCCTTTTATGTCCTGCACGGTTGATGTGTATGCCCTTGGGGGACTCCCAGGATTGTCATAAACTCCTTCTAGAAAGAGGGAGAGTTGATACCCGTGAAGTAGAGAGTGCTTTGTCTTGACTTGTATTCCACCATACCAGTCGTTGATATTTTCTCCCAACTGATCAAGGATAGGAATGTGTGTCCAGTTGAGGGCTTGAGCTGCCATGGTAGTTGATTGTTGAGAGTATATATGGCAGTTGCTGATGTCTGTTGACCAGTGGAGTGTTGGCATGTTTTATCCTGCTAGGGATGAAGCTGGGTTCGGAAGGAAGAGAAGAGATAGAGAATGGGTGATGAAGAGGAAGGAAAGGGCTGCAGAGGTCGGCGTGGGTGCAGGTTGTTGCGAAGCTGTCAGGCGGCCAGGCGAATCCTTGTGACATCAGAAGACAGAAGAACAAGCGATGATTGAGTGGGTGCAGGGGCAAAACCACGTGCGCTACAGGAAACTTTGGCGTGCGTGCAGGCCGTCGCGTAGCGTGCAATGCGACCGAGCAGATTCTTCTGCTAAGAGGACAATGATGCAAAGAGCAGAGCGATTGTTGATTGAGTGGGCGCAGGGATGAAACCTCATGCGCTGGTTTACGTTTTTGGCGTGGACGCGGGTCGTCGCGGAGTAGGCAATGCGACTGAGCGGATCCGTGTGCCGAGTAGAGGATGATGCAGAAGGTGGAGGAGCGATTGATGATTTGACTGGACGCACGAGTGAAACCACGTGCGCTACTGAAATAGAGGGATAAGATGCGGCAAGGGGAAGGGAGGAGCCAACGCGCCACGAGAAATCTGCTGCCGGCGTGGGTACAGGCTGCTGCAAAGCGGGCAGCTAGCTCGGGTAGATCCTTGTGCTGGTGATAGACGCTGATGATACGGGGGCTGCAACTGAGGATGATGACGGAGTGGGCGCAGGGGCGAGCCACGTGCGCTTACAAGAAGTTTCGGTGTGGGCGCAGGTTGTCGCGTAATAGGCGATGCGACCGGGTAGGTCCTTGTTCCGAGCGAAAAGCGATGCGGAGGCGGAGACAGCTGATGACTGAGTGGGTGCAGGGACGGAACCACATGCGCTGTGGAGTGATGCTCATGGAGAAGATTGATGCGGAGGCGGCGCGGATGATGATAAAGTGTGATTTGAAGAAAAGAGATGGAGTTGAGATGAGGACGATGAAGTTGATGAGGGCGACTCAAGGAAGATAACAAATGAAGCAGTGGAGATGAGGGTGAAGATGTCGCGAAGGGGAATGGAGGCTAATGATGATGCTGGAGGTGGAAGGAGGAGAGCGCAGCGAGCAGAGGGTTGCGGTGAGGGATGGCGCGGTGTGAAGCAAGATGGAGACAACCACTTGCTCTGCTTTCAGGAGAGTGATGGCTTGTTCCCTAGTTGGCCCTCAACAGGCAGGAAAACTGGCGGTGTCCGATATCCTAGCAGTTAGAGGAAGTTGGTTGCAGTGGAGGGAGTCATACGGCGGGCAGAGACACTGGTTCGCTGATGCCGGGAGAGTGACGGCTTGTTCCCCAGTTGGCTCGTAATGGGAGCATGAAGAGTGGTGGTGTCCGATATCCTGACAGCGGTAGTTCGACTGCTGCTGCTGACGAAACGAGAAGGCGATACGAGGAGGCGGCTCGAGATGATAGATGCAGGCGTACGAAAGATGATAAGGTAGAGGTAACAGATGAGGTGGATGAGGGGAAAGGATAAGGGCGGAGGTGCTTGCGAGGGCTAGAGAGATGAGGGGAAGTGAATGGCGAACGACAGGAAACTTCCCAGTAGTTGCCGCCAAGAGGTGGCTCGGGAGCTACTTGCGGCTGTTGTGGACAACAAGTCACCAAGAGTTGATCACGGATCCGGAATGGGTGCAGGGCTTTCTCACGATAACTTAGTGTTTCTTCAGCGCGAGGAACACTCCAAGTGGTACTACTAATGTCAGCTGCTGGCGAAGCAAAGAGGCGTGAGGTAACGGTAGCGGCAACAGAGTACTGGAGATTAAGGCGATGAAGTAAGGGTGAAGGCAGAACCATGACGAGGTTACGAGGCACCAGGTGATGTTGCCTGATGCTCTGATACCATGTCAGAAGAATGCAGGCATGAAAACAGCAGTAGTAGAAGCAGGCAAAAGCATCGGAACATGCACGAGTGCGTCAGCAAGATGACGTAAGCGAGAGCGGTTCCGAGAAGTTAGTCACAGAGCTTGATAGAGGTCAAGGTCCGAAGGAGACGAGGTAGATGAGCTGTTGAGAGAGAAAGAGGCCAAGAGCAAGACGAGTGATGGCTGGTTTAGAACTGAGTGAAAAAGCAAGAGTGACAGAGCAAAGAGTTGAGAGTTGTGAGAGGCTGGCGAAGGTAGGTATGCGAGGAGTCAGCAGAGCGAAGACACGACAGCGAAGCCGCGGAACCAAAAGGGAACAGGATGGGAATAACTGTTCGGGGTAAAATAGGGAGGGAATGAACATCCTCCGTATGTACAACAGAAGGGGACAAAGCAAGGTTTAACGGCTTCTTTCCACTAGCCTGACGCGTCACGACGTGGTCGTTCTATTAGGGGCGGCTCGGTTTTATAGAATGGTCATGACCGACTAACCGTTGCCGAGAAGGTTCAGTGCGAGACCTGAACCGATGTCAAGAGCTCGGATTATCCGAGGGGTGTATTTTATGAAGAGGACCTTGTCGGAGTCATATTTCAGTCAAGGAGACGTACCTTTATCCTAGTTAGCACACTCTGACAAGGCAATCCTAAGATAAAAAACCTTTTTTGGATATTTCTCCCATGAGGTCTTGACCTTGGACCTCTTGCCTTTTTTCTTTTCTCAGGCGAAGGCATGGAGCCTTCACCCATGGTCACCCAGATATCGGCGATCCATGATCCCGGAAACTTTGTAAATTTATATCTCCCAATCCAACCATTACATCGGCCTGAAACTTGGCACGTAGACAAATTGCCACCTGATCTTTCCAATGGTGAAGTCGGATTGGCGACCAGAGCAGGCATCTGGTATTTTCCTGGACCTTGATCTTGTGGACCTGAAACCGAGCCGGATGGATCCTTTCCCAATAATCTCCCACATTGCCACAAGTAGAGTGGGTTGAGTCCACATGCTTCATGCAAAACTACTGCTTCTCACGAGTCTTTGGCTTGGTGTAGAAATTAGCGACATGTTTGCTAGTAGGAGTAAACTTAAGCTTGATGGCACCCTCCTGCACCGTGTGCCTGATGAAGGGATAGGCGATATTCATGTATTTGGTGCGATCATGGTGCTTGGGGTTCTTGGCGAGTGCGATTGCGCTCTGGTTGTCAACGCACATGGGAACTGGAACTATTGTACTCCCACTCATCTCCGCCATGAGACACTAGAGCCAAACTATTTTCTTGGCTCCAAAGCTAAGAGAGACGTACTTAGCATCTGTGCTTGAGGTGACCACAACCACCCGCCGCTTGCTGCACAAGCTGATGGTATCTCCATTCATGAGAAACACATGTCAAGAGATGGACTTGTGGTTCTCGGGGTTTGAAGCCCAATCCGCGTTCGTGTAGCCGATGATGCTGTTTTCATTGCCGTTGTAGGTGATGCCGATGTGGATGGTTCCAGCAAGGTAGTGGAAGATCCGCTTCACAGGCTTTTGGTGCTTAGGTCCAGGATTAGCCATGTAATGGCTTACAGCGCTCACAGCCGGTGTAAGGTTCAGCCTCGTTGCCACTATCGGGCACATGTAACTACCGACGGCACCATGGTACTTCCGCCGGTCCGGTACGTCTGCTTCTCCATTCAAGGTTACGAGGTACTACCGCATCTCTAAAGGCATGCCAATGGGTTTGGTCTATGCCATGCCGAATCACTACAGGACGTCCTTGATATAGCGACTCTTCTGCATCGAGAGAGAGCGTGATTTCCAGTCACGTGTGATCTGGATGCCAAGGAAGAATGACACCTCCTCGCGACCAGACATTTGGAAGCGCTCTTGCATGGCCGCCTTGAACTCCTGTAGTGTAGACATGCTGTTCGAAAGGAGGAGCATGTCATCTACAGAGACAATGATGATGAGGATCTCATGCTCATGTTGCCAGCGATATACGCTATAGTCACACCCGCTTCGTTCAAACCCCATGCATTACAGCGTTGCATCCAACTTCTGATTTTAAAAACGCGAGGCTTGCTTGAGGCTCTACAGTGACTTCTATAGCTTACAAACCAGGTGCTCCTAGCCATCCATGGCAAACCCCTCTGGCTACTCCATGAAGATTTCCTCCACCACATGACCATTCAAGAATGCCGTCTTGACATCCATGTGGTGAATCTCGATGTCCTCAGCTGCTGCATACGAGAGGAGCGTGCGCACAAAGGTAAACTGTATAACAGGGGCAAAGGTTTCTATGTAGTCAATGCCTTCCTGCTATGAGTAGCCCTTGGTGACCAGCCTCGCCTTGCACATTTCCACGTTGCCATCTACTTCCCGCTTCTTTTTGAACATCCACTTGCACTTGATCACCTTGCGTCTAAGTGGACGCTTAGTCATCTCCCACGTGCCATTGTCGAGTTGCGTCTATATCTCATGCTGCACACCTTGCGCCCAATCTGCTGCATGTGGTGCATCCATGGCCTCCTTGTATGACAATGGCACATCCGAATCTGGTACAATTGCGACGTTCATCTGTTTTGGTTTCTGTTGCATCCAGAAATGGCCCCGCTCACAGGCTTGTAGCAGACCCTAAGAGGGTATCTACGACCTGGTACTGGAGCGTTAATGGACGCCTCGCGTGGTGCTGCTGGCACAACTGCTGCAACTGGTATTGTTGCGTCTCCTTCCTCTGCTTCTACCGATGAGGCCGTTGTATCTATTGCATCAGACATGGGAGAATAGAGAGGTTCTCCCACTGTCATAGTATAGAAAGGATCATGAGAGACCGGGTCACGGAGAGTGTCTACTCCCATTGCTTCGTCAGCTGCTGGTTCTGTTGCGTCTTTCCAGATGATGTTGGTACCGATGATGTTGCTTTCATTGAAAACGACATCCCAGGAGATGAGGACATGGCCTCTATCCCTCTCATAGAGGCGATAGGCCTGACTTGCCATGTCATAGCCAATAATGAGCATCTGCACACTCTTTGCTTTCTACTTTTGCCCCTTTTCCTTCGGCACGTGCATGTGTACCAAGCTGCTAAATACGCAAAGATGACACACGCTCACCTTCTTGCAATACCACACCACGTACGGTATCATTTGCTCTAGCGCCTTAGTTGGACTGTGGTTCTAGATGTAGACTACCGTATTGAGGGCTGCGGCCTAGAAGTTGTAGGTCAGCCGAGCCGCGTATAGTATGGAGCACGCCGACTCAGTGATGGTACGTTTGGCGCGTTCTGTTACACCATTCTACTATGGCAAGTATTTCGTAGTACGCTGCGCCTTGATGGCAGCTGCTGCGAATTAGTCTCGGAAGTCCTTGCTCATGTATTCTTCACCACGGTCGTTGCGCAGCGCCTTGGTCTTCTTGCCAGTCTGGTTCTCCACCATTACCTTGAACTCCTTGAACCTGTCAAAGCAATGGTCCTTGGAAGCAAGGAAGAACATAACAATATAACGGCTGAAATCATCAATAAAGGCAAGGAAATACCTAAAGCCTCCACAGCTGTGGATTTGCATCGGGCCACACAAGTTTGTGTGGACCATCTCTAGTACCGCCTTTGCACACTCCCCTACTCCGGAGAATACCTCGTGATGCTGCTTCCCCTCCAAATAGTCGATGCACAACTACTGCTCAAAGTTGGAGATGGTGGGCAAGTCACGTACCATTTGCTTTGCTTGAAGCTGTTGCAAGGTACGCATGTTGCTGTGGCCGTACCGCGTATGCCAGATTTTTCCATCTGTCCCCTGCACTACTACTGCAAGGCTCTGCTCACGGGGGATCTTGGTTTCCCCCTACAGGCCGTACATGTCGCACTCCTTTACCGACCTGGCCAACTCCTCTCCTGTGTCTTTGTTAAGGATATAGCCATAGTCATCGTCAAAGACAACACGCAGTCCGGTGTTGGTGAGAGAGGAGAGTGAGAGGAGGTTGAATGGAGCATCTGGCTGGTACATATAGCACGCCATGGAATACTCCCACTTCAATGCCACGTGGGTTCTCCAACCAAATCTCCATTTAATCCAAATCCCCTTGACATACACCACCCGATCATCACAAAAAGTGATAGGATGGGGAGGGATGGACTACAGCTTCATAAACAACTCCTTACGATGTGTCAGGCTCTTGGTACACCATGAGTCCTTATACCATGCAAGATCCAACTTCTGCACCTGTGACATGTCATACTTTGCCATGAAGAGACGTTCCTGTACCTCCTTGGCAACGTTCATGTTGCAAAAGTAGCAAATACCAGCCTGGTTTTGCTACGGCTACTGTTGCTGCTGACGGACCTATGACTGCTGCTGCTGCTCCTTTGGACACTGTTGCTTTTACCTTTGCTACTGCTGCTGCTCCTCCTGGTCCCTCTTTGGCTTCAACATTCCTTTTGTTAGTGTCCATCCTTTCGGTAGTACTGGCATTTGCCTTTCTTCTTGCCCCTCAGCTGCCCAGACTGCTGCTACTGATGCTGGTTGCGTGACCTTGTGGCCACAAAAGTTCCTTCATTCTTGTCGCCGCCATTGCGCTTTGCTGCATTGCAACGCAATTCCACCTGCACCAGGTGAATGCAGATGAAGTCAAGATCGAGAGGTGGCTTGCACTCCAATGTCTCTCGTACTATGTCATAGCTGGTTGGGATTCTCTCGAGCAAGAGGAGGATGAAGCGCGTCTCTTCCACATGACTGCCGGCCGCTCTCAGCTGCTTTGCCAGCTCTTTTTCCCTGCCCAGGTATGACTCCATCCCTTCACCACCCTGCATTTTCAGCACAATCATCTTCTCCTCCATAAGCATGAGAAATGCAGGATCCTTGCTCTTGTACTTCTTGCACAACATGTACCACCGCTCCTATGCAGTAGCCTTGTCACTCACGTATTGAAGATGTGGGTTGGAGATGGTATTCACAAGCAACCTGTAGGCAGCCTGTTAATCCGTGTACATATCCTGCTTTTGTGTAGATGTGAGTGCGTAGGGCATGCCAACCATGAGACTGGAGACGACGCATGACGACCTTGTGCTTCACACGCATCAGGCGCAGCACCCTCCATATGCTGCTGCTCGTGTATCACGTGCCTCGGCTCCAGCTCAGTCGCATGCCCATGCTCCATTCGTTCACATGGGCACTTGGTCTTACCAAACCTAGATTAGGCTTTCACTCTGTAGGGATATACTTGATGGGTTTGCAAAGAGACCTAGACTAATCCTTGATTCTTGCATGACATAGGCTAGGAAAGCCCGTGTGGATAGTTGACCAGGAATTTGGTCTAGGGGCGAGATTTGTCCTCGACTAGCGAGTGCAAGCTTGTTCGGCGGGCAGGTCTTGCTGCCCGACCGAGCGACGAGCGAAGCACAAAAATCGTGCTTTGCTCCCTGCCCCTCTTTTCTGTTCAGCCTCGATACTTTGTGTCAAATAGTTTTAGTCATGGCCATGATAGTTTTGGATTAATCTCCCTCCACACTTCACCGTTTTCAGGGATTCAACTTGCATTGTGAAGCTCTCTTCATTCTCGTGGTATGATAGCAGGTCCGTTGGCGTGCGGGTATCGGAGCGAAGGGGAATTTCTGAATCGTCCAAAACGGCCGGAAGAGGCAAAATCGCGTTTTGGGCGATCTAGCAAGTCAGGGACGTGCGCGATCGGAACAGGGCAGGTCGTAAGACCACGATGGAGGAAACGAAGGTGCCTAGGGCCTGCGAGGCCAAAGGAAGGTGCAAAGGAGAGGAAATGGCGGCAAGGGTGGACACCACGGGCCATGTGGCCATCGGTGGTTTCCGTAAGGAGCCGTGCAAAGTCCAGGGTAAGGGGGCATAGACGCCTTGCGTACTAAGCTGAGAGGAGTAGGGAGGACCAAGGTCACCATGAGTGGTGAAGGGTCCGCGAGGCGGAATAATGGGGGTGGCGAGAGTGTAAACACGGCTACCTCGGCAGTAGCTATCACATGGAGAGAACTTAACAAGATTGTACTTCACAAGGACCTGATACCCCCACCTCTAAGAGCACGCGATTTCCTTACATGAAAAGATGTGTTCCTCGCATGGGCGGCCGAGCATTGGCTCGAGGAGCTATACCTCAATCCATCGCCGGAGGAGGTAGACGACCGAATCCTTCTCCGTGTCGTCAATGCTTTGACGTGCGCTCTTCCCGACGACTAGTCTTATGCCATTCGTCACTTTTGGTATAGCGGGCGAGGAGATGATCCAACTAACCCTCGCAGTGGAGCTCCTCGTCCTTCCGAGGCATGCGCAGCACCTAGTGATGCGCAAGGAGGAGCAGCAAATGGCACAAGTTATCACGCTTCGTGACAAGCTCCGTCGTCTTTTCCCAGGGCCCGATGCGCCTATTCCCGAAACAGGGATGCGACGATGGACATCAGACGCTGGATTCTTGGACTGGGTACTTCATGCACCTTTTTGGAGTGGCTGTGTCTAGTGCTGCTCCACCTTGGTGAGTCATACAAGGAGTTTTGTTGTAACCTGCTGCAACGCCTTCGCGTTGCAGACATTGAGAGCACTGACCTGTCAATGGTCTTCGAAGAATTAAGGAACTACGAGGACATCCTCCGAGGCGAGGATCAAGAGGCTGGAACTTCCACTGCCACTGCCTTCACACATTAGACGTCTAAGGCTCTTCATGCCATGACCGGGTAGGGAGGGTACAGTGGTGGAGGCAGACATGGTGGCCAAAGCGGTAGAGGTCACAGACATGGACGAGACACTGGCACCCGTACCTGCAACTATTGTCGTCAGTCCGATCACTACTGGCGTGCCTGTCCCATGCTATAGCGCATCATGAACCCATAGCAGTAGTAGTTTCTATCAGAAGAATGCAGGGATAAGAACGATAGTAGCAGAAGCAGGCAGAAGCAATGGAGTATGTACGAGTACGTCACCGAAGTTTTGTAAGCGAGAGCGGTCCCGAGGAGTTAGTCACAGGACTTGAGAGGGGCCGAGGTGTCAAGGAGACGAGGTAGACGAGCTGCTAGGAGCGAGATGAGTGATGGCTGGCTGAGAGAGAGAGCTGAGCAAAGGAGCGAGAGTGACGAAGTGAAGAGCTGAGAGCTGTGAGAGGCTGGCTAAGCCAAGGTGTGCGAGGAGTGAGTAGAGCGAAGACATGGTGGCGAAGCCGCGGAACCAACGGGGAACAAGATGGGAAGAGTTGTTCTGCTTAACTCAAGGGAATGAACATCGTCGGTATAAAAGGTCAAAACAGGACAAACAGCAGAGCAACAGCTTCTTTCCACTAGCCGAACGCGGATGACAGGTGTCACTTTATTAGGGGATGACTTGACCGTAGGTTCTGAACGGTCGAGTGGCTGGAGACGCGTTGGTCAAGGTGGTTCGGTCATTGGACATGAACTGTTATAGAGACCAAGGTTGGTATCTCCCATTTTCTTGTCAAGGCCTCATTCAAACACCCCTCTTAAAGCTTGACAAGGGATAAGTAGGCAAAGAGGAATGGTCAGTAGTGGCGCTCCCAGTATTCCACCCCGTTGGAGGATGCGGGGCATTGTGTTGGGAAAGGAATCATCCGGCTCAGTTTCAGGTCCACAGGAGCAAGTTCCAGGAAACTGCCAGATGCCTGCTCCAATCGTCAATCCGACCTCACCATTGGAAAGATCAGGTGGCAAATTATCTACGGTCCCAGTTTCAGGCCGATCCAATAGTCGGATTGGGATATAGTAATTTTCGAAGTTTACGGGGTCATGGACCGCCGATGTCTGGGTGACCATGGGTGATGGCTCCATGCCTTAGCCTGAGAAAAGAAAAAGGCACAAGGTCCAGGGTCAAGACCCGATGGGAGAAATATCCAAAAAGGTCCTTGGTCTTAGGATTGCCTTGTCAGAGTGTGCTGACTAGGATAAAGGTACCTCTCCTTACTTTTTAGGTGAGGTGAGATCCT
>SZWC01022307.1:9023-26111 GCA_023375785.1 Penium margaritaceum | reverse complement strand
GGGGGGGGGGGGGGGGGGGGGGGGGGAGTCTCCTGTTGAGCGACAACCTGACCATCGATTGCATGGAAATAGCTCGAAAGTTCTGGTGACATTTTGAACGTTGAAGCGGGCACCCTTTGTCTACTTAGAGGAAAGGCAATCTAGAAAAACTCGTATGCGATTCTTGACTTCAAACAGATGTTTGACAAGCTGACGGATCGCATTCATCGATGCATTCAAATCAATGGATTCGACACCACACGGCAGTCATATCATTCGATGTTCACCAGTGTACATTGTGTCCATATATTTCGTACAAAGCATCGTTCACCGTCCAATACATTCACCCAATACATTTTCCATGTTTCTGGGGAGGGGGGTGACCGTCCGGTCTCTCCCCCCCCAAAGGCCCAAAGTGTATTGGTTGAATGCATCAAACAGTGTGTGTGGCAGGGCTTACAAATAGTACACGAATGATGAGCACCAAAAGAAATGTCAAAGAAGCAACAAGCAGATAGACTTGTATTGTACACTTATGTTTGTCACGAGAAGTGTGCAAGATACACATCCTGCTACACTACCCCAATACACTCTGGGTTTGGGTGGGGGGGGGGGGGCAAAATTGCCATTCTTGAAGAGACCTAACCAGTACCTTCGTGTACGTATGGAGACCTCAAGTGCATACACGCCCTGATACACTCTCCTGATAAAATTGGGTGGAGGGGGGGCTTCGACACTTGTACACCTGCAAGATTCGACAAATCTGACAGCTATCCCTGTATACCATGTCGTACACGTTGTCTCCATTAAAGTTTCGAGCACAATGTATTCCAGTTAAATTGACCAAAAGAGACCTATATCAGACATTTTTCATTTGTGAAGATTTTTGGATGTATTAGCATTCCTCTACGGTTTAGAAAGAAATAAAGTGTGTTCTTTCATACCTTAAACCTGAACATGAGTGAATAGTATATAAGGTCTTCAACACTGAAACCTCTATGAAACTTCATATCCTCGCACGTCGTAATACACGCAAACATCAGTGTGAGTATAAAAAGCAAGCAATGAACCATACCTCAAGAGAGCATCAACAAAGGATTTATTAATCAGCATGTAAGATAAGTCCTTTTTATAGATGTCCATCCAGTCCTAGAACTCAAGAGCACATTCCTGGGCAATGACTTGAGCCAGCCACATCACTAATGGACTTGTGCTGTGGGCTTGACACATAAGCATCCTAATGCCAAGACGACAGACCAAGAAGCTATGGACTTTCTTTCTTGGAAGCATCCTTTGCAACCAAGATATACATGGGGGCCAGGATGGAACTCATGACCTCTCACTAAGCCAAATGAACAAAAAATCTAAGTTTACCCGCATGGTGTACTCAATGGTCATATCTCACAGGAGACAAAGCATAAGTGAGTCACCCCTTCAATGGATCTGGCAGAGCACTCTTGAATCGTCTTGTAGCACCAAACAAGGGCCATGCATATTCAACAAATTGCTCCCTTGCACCTTGCGTCAGCTGCAATGATTAGGCATTGTCACATGTGTTGACCATGCTGATACCTTGCCCGCGTGCCTGGTGGAGATCCTTGTCCAGTGACTTTGTAGGCGTATCGGCACCGTTCAACTTGGTACCAACATACATCACGCTCCACTCTCTAATTGCAGACAAATTCTTGAGCATATTGGTAGCGGATTTCAATGCGCTTTGTGTGCCTGGAGAAGACTGGGTTCTTGGACATGTTAATGATACTCACATTGTAAAATTTGATGACTCTTACGATTGTGTGTGCTGCCATCATCTCAGATAGCAAGCTGCATAGCTATTGCATCTCTTTTCACACCTCAGCCAAGGCGATGTACTCGGCTTTAGCTTTGACAAAGAGACACAGTCCTGCTTGCGGATCGTCCAGCTGACAACATACAGTTTTGCATCCACACAACACCCGAGGTGGATTTTATGACGTCTATCATGCCTCCCCTATCAGCATCGGTGTAGCACATGAGACGAAGTGACTTGGATCCATCGAGGCCTCCAAGTTAGAGTCCCATGTGCCGCATCCCATTGAGGTAGCGCACTATGTGTTACCTACCTTTCACAATCTGCTTGTGCAGTGGACCGGGAATTGGCACAAACTGGCTCACGTGCCTAACATCCTGGGCTATATCTGGTCAGGTGGTCACCATGAAATACAGCAGAAAACTCACTATAAACAGATATGGAACACTCAGCATGTCAATTTTCTCTACTTCATTGGATTGGGGACATTTGGGTGGAGAGCTTGCACTTTGAGCTCACAGGTGTGCTGGCAAGCTTGCAATCTACCATGCCGTAATGCTTGAGGATTGAGTTGATGTACTTTTTCTAGTTCGGGCTGATTGCACATGCTGCTATGTGACGCTTGATGGCAATTCCATGATAGTAGTCAAGAGGATCCCTGCCCTTCATCTTGAATCTGATGCTCAGCTGCCTCTGGCGATCGTCTAGCAGCCCCTTTGACGCACAAGGCAACCAACATAGTCCGCTTGTCGCTCTCATGCACGTACATGCTAGGGCCGTTGTTACAGTACATAAATGACTCCTTATCCATGACTGTATCCATCTCATACTACCAAAGTCTTGGGGCTTGTTTTAGCCCATATGTAACGGTCGAGCTGAGCCAAGCGTGATCGCGACCTGAACTCTCAAAACTCGGAAAAAGGCTCGGATGTCCTCAAAAGCCAGACGAGGCCCTGAGTATTTTTAAAAAAGAACACACTCTCCCACACTCTCACTTTTACCAGTTTGCACACTTTACCCTTGGGGGCGTCAACACCCTCTGGAACCCCTGTCAACACCTTTTTGTAAAGTTTTTTCTTAATGGGATGGCTGTCTTGACATCTGGTGGGCTTCCACTTTCTTGGTTGTAGCAAGTATTGATCGGAGGCAATTGTCACCACAAGATCAAAGGTCTTACCACACACTATGCCGGGGCATTGAGAAAACCCCTTTGCCACCACCCAAGCCTTAAAATTGCCTTTCTTGCCATCCTATTTCCTTTTCACTTCAAGCACACACTTGGATCCCACCACCTGAGCCCCAACAGGTCTGTACAGATTCCATGTCCCGTTTTCCTAAATGGAGTTGAGCTTGCTGTGTACTGCTTCGTTCCACTCAGCTTTGTCAGGCCGAGTGTGTGTTTCTGTGACAGACATTGGCTCCTCTTGAACCAGGAACAAATTATTGAAACCTCCTTATTTCCCCCTACATGCTTCGTAATGCTGCCAAGGCAATTTGAGATTTGAACTATTCCTTTGACGTGTTGGCTGTTACTACTTCTATAGAGGCTGTATGTTTGCTTGGTTGTTGATGGGAGAGACCTCATGACCAAGAGGGCCACGTATGTCGGACTCGGATTCTGATTCCTCCGAGTCATCTTCATTAGCCCCTCTCCTTGTCACACCACGCAACCCATACACTTGCCAATGTGCTAGTGCTCCATCTCCCTCCTCAAGAGGGTGAGCCATTCTCCTTCGTTGAGAGTGTTCTCAATTTTAAGAAGATATCCCTTACCCACAGACCGTTTGTGGAAATCCACGTCTCTGCTGCAGATGACTTTCTCAGCTCCTTGGTCCCATAGTCAACAAGCTCTGTGGGTGGTTTCGTAGCTGATAAAGATACCCTACTGACTTTTAATTCTGGTGATGGCGCAGTTATGAATTTAAGAATTCTTAATTTATCTGACTGGGTGATTAATTCCTGTTTTCTTGGAATTTGTCGAAGGTCACTGGATGGCACCTTAAAATCGGCGACCGGTCTCGAAGAAATTTTCCAATTCAACAAGCTATCAAATCATGGTCAAAGAATAAAATAGTTGTGGCTATGGTTACACGCGCGATCTGTCAGGACGGCGGCCTGCCCTAGACACAATGGCTGTTTTGACGACCATAACACACATTTGTAATCTTCTAGGTATTCCTTGCTCAAGGTGAGCCAAGGGACCATCGCGGGATATTGGAATTGGTACGCGTGCCAAGGTAGGCAACGAGTTCCTCCGTCACCACCTGATGTCATGCCATCCGGGCCAACACTGCAATATGTTTAACCTACAGGTGGCTTAGGGCCACCATTCCCCGTTGCTAGGGCCGAAACTGGAACAGCTTCCACCATGCACAAGTTACGGATTATGAGGTCCAACAGCCTGATTGATTAGAGCAAAGGTGGCGGTGTGAACACTCTTCAGCGGATCATTGTCATCCTTGTCTTGGACCTCCAAGGAGAGCTGGCCATCATCTTCTCTAGTGTCATTGTTGCCTCCCTTTATGGCAGAGAAGTCTGCATCTATCACATCTCATTCGCCAATGACATCTGATCTTCCCTCAGCCCTAGCTCCAATGCGTGGAGTTGAAGACATCTCCTTGGCTTATTCATCTCCCTTCATGGCATCCTTAGCGGCAGGGCTCCCACCAGAGGGTAGGTTGTGGTCGGGTGCCATCTTTGCACATACGAGAGATGCGACATGGCCGGTGCCAATCCCACAAGCACTCTTCAATAGGAACATCATGCGATGAGCATCATTCACGGATGCACTTAGGCCACTCTCTTTGCAGGATTTTTTGGAGGGCCACCTCCTGTGATGGACATTGTGCAATGAGCATGATTCATGGATGCACTTAGCCCAGCTCCCACCATGACTTGTGAGGAGGGGTGAAGGAGGACACTAGAAAGGGGGAAGGGGAGGACGATAGAAAGGTTGGAAAGGTTAGAAGGGGGAAGGGTGCAGTTGAATCTAAAGTTGGAATGCATTAGCAGCTTCTTTTCATTGTATGAAACACTCTTGGCTAAGTCAAGTAGAAAGACATTGATTCCCATGGTTCCCACCTCCTTCATACGCGAAAGTGCCCAGATACAACAATGAAATGAGGTAACAAGCAAAGGGAGGGCATGATACAAGAGCCAGAATACCATGACTTATTTTTGGTAGAGTTCTTTCTGCATTATGCTTAGAAAGAAAACTCTTGGTTTACTGAACTAGGGAGAAATAACCTAATCTGGAGGTTTTGGTCCCAGGATGTAGCTGGCAGGTTATGTGTAAAATCAAAACAACTGACGGTTGAAAATAAAATCGTCTTGAAATCTTTCATATGGCATGCTGCACGTAGAGTTTGGAGCAGTGGACTGCCTGCAGCTCCTCTTCAAAATTGGGATATCCTTCTCTAGAAACTGGACTTTGTGGTACTTCTGTCACGTGGCATTAGGGCGTGTCGGAAGCAAAACACGGCTACGGAAGTATTGCAAAAAACAGCCTAGCTTGCTACTAGTGCATAGCTCTAAAGATGGTGGAGCTGTCGGCCACTCAGATTGCTTCTTCGGTCTTGAGTGAGAAGGGATGGAGTGGCGACAACAGCTTCCTAGCAATGACACCGCAGGTTCGAGGTCCTCCGGTGACTGCCAAGGGTGATGCCTAGCTCATGGATACCAATGGAACACGACAGGTCAAACAAGGTGCGAGCCTCTGTGGGTGCTTGAGTCCTCGGGACCCAACTATACTTGGGAATCATGCGGGTTGGTTGTGGAAAGTATTTTCAGTAAAAGAGTAGAGTGCTCAAGTAAGTCGTCGAGACGTTGGTGCAGCTCTCCAACACCAGCGGATGGGTGGATCACCACCTAACAGTGCTCTGGTGTCAGCTAGGTCCGCATCAGGGATCTGCACGTGCATGGACACAGTCGAGTGGTCACAGTGACATTTATGTACATACGTGTAAGGCTCACAGAACAACATTTCCAATTTAGCTGCAGATTTAGCAAATCTTGCCTCGTTAGATTCATACGCTCGAGAGGTAGAGTATCTACAGTCGAGGATATGAGAGAGATTGCGTGATCCCTTGATTGGAATCCACTGATCTCCTGCTGCCGTTTAACATATCTTAAATCGTACCACAAACTCAATGTTGTGCTGAAACAATTGAAGCCGCGATGTCAACTTTTGTTTGGTTGTTGTTGGCCCCAATACCGTACAAGTATCTAAAAGGTGTTTGTTTTTATGCTTTGCCTTTTTTCTTGGTTTTTTTTTTTCCCTAATCGGCATCCTTGTATTGGTTTCTGTCCCTAACTTGTCCCCAGGCCATTTTTGTTAATTTGTCCTTTTGGTTGTTCACGTGTGTTCGACACTCAGTTCGGTCCGACGGCTCATTTGTGAAGTGAAGCGGCATTATAGTCTGCGCTATCCGCCAATGCACGTGGCAGGAGTTGCGTTCCGCTGAATTCGCTCAATGAAGTTCAAAACGTCAAACTTCGAACTTCGGACGTATTGTGCATAGAAGGAGTCGAGCCCACCCTCATGGATAAAACAATATTCTGTCCTCGTGTCCAAAGGCCCCCCTCCAATTTGTCTTTGTGTGAACTACCCCTATCCCCACCTCACTTTGTCTTCATACTTTTTCGAAAACGGTCCCACCTTTCAAGTACTAGTACGATAATAGTGAAGTACGCGTCCAGATCTTTCAGCCACATATGAACTGTTGGTCCATTCAAGCCGGCAGGATCGAACGGTTTGGGAGGCACCAGCTAGATTTTGGGTTCACTGGAGAGTTGATTGTTTCTCTCGACGAATGCCACTTTATGCACGTGAACATTTTGTACCACCTCCGTGGCTGTGATGAGTTGTTTAAGCTCATGGTTGTTGAGGCTCTTGAGTCATGACAACTTCTTGTACAGGTTAATGCAAGCTTGCCAGCCGATGATCAATTGTGGAGGCATGGGGTTCACTGAGCCCTAGGGCTCTATTAGAAGATTAGTCAACGTAGTCGTCAGAGCTGCACCATCCATTGTGAATTTCTACGTATTCTAGATAAATTTGTGAATCACTTGTTGGTGATCCTCCATTTCCATTAATTTTACTTTTTTACCACTGCTTATTGCCAGGTGCGCTTGCTTCTTTCATTGCCGTTGCGATGTCCATGAATTTTTGGACAACAAAAATGCCATTACAATTTTGTGTGAGGTTGTTTTGTAGGAGTGAAGTTCTAAATCATTCATCCAGCACAACTGGGCTCTGATGCGGAGGATTGCACAAAGTAGATTGTGGATGATGAATAAACTGAAGTTATGGAAGAAAAGACAAAACAAGGAAACGGGATAATTGGATAATCTGTAATTCATATCAAGTATACTTTGATGACCAGTGTTGGAAATACATGCAACAACAAAAACAATAATGAGGAAAATTTTGAGTCAGTAGTATCCTCGACACACACGAGTCCCTTGTATCAGTACGTGGAGATTTATTTCATGTATGTTGTGGCCCACCGTGCGTTGACCTCAGGATTTCTATGATTTTTCTCCAATGGCATTTCGGACACCTGTCCTAGCCTCTAGTGCTCGATTTCAGAAGGTTCCAACAAGTTCGAACACATTCAAGAATTTTCAACAGAACTATCATGAACTATGTTAACGTTTTGATATTGTTTGGTCAAATTCTCGACGGTGTTAGACCTTTGTAAAACCGCATCTCGATATTGTCAAAAACCATCTAGCTCTCTCTGGAGTCTCTTGAAACGGCTACTCACGATGCGGCATTGCACACGTTGCTTGGCTCAAGTGACCAAGACCCCAAGTATCCACCGTTTTGTTTCTTTTTATTACATATATGTGCTCAACATTTCCAATATTTGTCACCAAAATGCACCTACTTCTAATCCTAAGTTATCCAACTATCCCAAATCCTCAAATTGTCTTATGCTCCATACCTCATCTATGTGAACCATCCACGTTTCGCTTGATGTAACATTTGGTATCAGAGCACAGTGGCACTGGAGGGAAGCTAACGTAATTGCTACAAGGCAAAAACCTTGCAAGTATTTGATGCATCCCCACCGTCTAGAAAACAACACACTTCACAAAAATGAAGGTGAAAAGAGTGGCCGCACATGACAATGAGCTGCTATAACTGACAAATACTTCAGCGGTGGATGATCAACAGCACGTAGTAAGTGATTTTCTCCAGGCAGACCAGGCAGTAGCGACATGCTTTGCAGAAAAGGGTATAACCTTGATGATTGCGATGGCCAACCTGCTGACGGACCCCTCGGGATTGGTGAACCCTTCACCTCCACCATTGCCCGTCGGTGTAACATTGCGTACTATGGGAGACACCGACCGACAAGCTCGCACAACTGAAGATCTATACAACAAGTTATTTGGACTTAAGAGCCTCGGGAACCATTTGCTCTAATACCTCACCACGGCAATGAAGGAGCTTCAAAGTACACAAATGCGAGAAGATGTGCTCTCCAAGAGAAACAGCTGAACTCTTGAGTGAACCCCAAACCCGATCGGTAGAATCATTCAAACCTAAAACTATGAAGTACCGATGGTTTGGATGCGGCTGATGAGTGTGGAGGTGTACTTAGCCACTGTTGGGGTCAACAATGACAAAAATAAAATAGACCTCGCAGACTTTGTGGCACGGGGTTGAGTTGGTGGTCTGATCTCAGGACCGTTCAAAGGCAATAGGAGACTGGCGGAGCTGGATCAACACCTCATACAACTGCACTCACATCATCGACCGCAGGAGTTTTAGCCTCTTGAGGAAAGAAATTAAACGTGGCATGAATCTTTGACTCTAGGAAAAAAACTGGATACACTTTGTATGCACCATCCTTGCCTATTGTGGAAATATGAATAAGATGTCTGACACACGGTACAAGCTTCAACACTTGCGTCAACATTCCAGTGTACTAGAATACATGCAGTGTTTTCGCCAAATTTTCACCAGTAGTGACTTCTCCCGAGATGAAATCTATTTCTATAACAACAGCCTCAACTGTGACATCTAGTGATCCATTGCAATATTTGACATCCAATATGACCTTCAATGAATGATTGCAATAATAATCGCATCAACAGTGCCAACTACAATGCTCGGATGTAGGAATCCAACAGCTGGTGATCCCAAAGCCAAAAATTACAAGGCCAAATAGCTCAGATATCCATGAAATTTGAAGTGTGGCTCTCATCCATCCAGCAACAACAAAAAAAAACTAAAAACACCGTCAGTTTCCGCATACGTCACCGAGCGAGAAAAATGGGCATATTGAGAATCAACGGTCAGCGGCAAAAGTCGCTGATCGATCGCCTTGCAAGCCGTTGATGATTAACATCCTAATTGACGGCTGGTGAGATCGGAGATCACCGATTTTTGTCACTCGTCGTCCATCAGCTGGTGTCCCTCGGTCACGACAAGGACTTAGGAACTCCAGTCACAAGCTTATGAACACAACATTTAAACCACTTGATTGTGACTGTGAACCTTTACGTTTAAGCATCAAAACTAAAAAAAAAAACCATCTCCTAATGAACTCTGGTGGTGTTGGAATTTATCTTTGCGCAGGCACCTGCCGTGTCCTGTTGTAGCAAGGCCCGGCAAGTTCCCTTTCAGAGCACAGGGAGTCTCGAACTCACAACAAACCTTACACAAACCTCCATATAAATTATCACAAAATCCTTGTTGGGATTTGTGATAATTGGTGGATGAGGTCCATGTCATGTGACGACGTCACATTCCATGGTACCTTGACATGCCTTTTTTCCCTCTTTGTTGTTACTGGCCCAGCGGCCGCGGCGTCAGATGGATAGTTTGGGTATTTTTTGCTGCCAATTTTGCACTTTGAGAGTATTTTTTCAAAAATATTCCTTTGTAAAATCTCAATAACTTTTTAGATATGTCCTTCTTTCTCTCCGTGATCCAGCTGTACACAAGTATGTTATCAAGATAAGCAACAATAAATTCTTTGATGTGGCCAGAAAATGGTTTTCATGGCTGCCATTGATGTTGCAGGGACAATCGTGAGTCCAAAAAACATGAGTGTGAACTCAATTTGCCTGTATATGGTGTGGAATGTCATCTACTTGATGTCCTCATTTGATACGCGGACCTCATGGTAGTCGCTGTGTAGGTCGATTTTAGTGAAAATTCTCGCTCTGCGGAGTTGGTCAAAAAATTATTTTGTTCATGGAAGGGGGTAATGCTTCTTGATTATGGTGTTCTTCAGTGCCCTCTAGTGCATGCACATCCGCATCTCGCCGCTTTTCTTTTTTCCAAAAAGTACAATCGCAGCGTACGATGAGGTGGATGGCCTGTTGAATCCCTAAATGTGCATCATTTCTAGCTATCATTCTTAACTTGGTCAACTCGTTCTTGCTTATCCAATGGGTTTCCTTGAGAGTCAGTCTGATTTCCGGATGCAGTTCTATCTTTTTATCAATGTTGCATTGTGGAACAAGCTCTCAAGGACGTTTCTCGGAAAGAAATAACTTAAAAACCTTCAATGAGTAATGTAAAATCTTCCGGAATGGCTGCGAACTTTTCCGGTATGAAGGCCGATGAAGCTCTTGTTGTTGCGTTTTTCGTTGTGATTGTCGCTGCCTCACCTAACTCCATGTTGACTAGCCACACTTGTGCTCCGCGCTGTAGGTACTACTTGGCTACTTCTAGTGAATTTGACTAATGCGTCAATTTATGACTGCTGAATCATCATGAGCGTTGTACAGATCACCATTGACCCAAAGGAGGTGGAGATGGTCATTGATTGGCCGTTGACCACCAACATTCAAGACGTTCAAGTATTTTCAGGATTATACAAATATTAGCACCAATCTACAAAGGACTATGATCGAGTGTTAGTGCCTCTCCGTGTCTCACTTATAAAACTACCGAGTGGAGTTGGGGAGATAACAAACAGGAATTATTCAATTGTTGGAGAAACCCTATGACCTTGACGCCGGCCCTAAGGTTGTCAAATTAAACAGTGGGTTATATTATGATTATTGATGCATCCAATCGAGCCGTTAGAGTCGTTCTCCTCCAAGAAATGGTGTTAGAGAACCAGTTGTGCATATGTTGAGAAACTTCCACGATCCGAAACTGAACTCTGTTGTGCACAAAAAGGAGATGCTGGCGGTCGCGCACGTGTTCAAGTCGTGATGGAGCTATCTAGAATGCCGACGATGTGTCATCTGCACCATCCACCACGTACTCATGTATAGTAAGACTCAGCCAAACCTGAGCCTTCGACAAAATTGATGGATGGAGTTCCTTGAGTTCAACATCTACCATGACGTTGAGTACCGACCTGGAAAAACAAATCCGGTGAACGCTCTCAGTTGACGACCCGACTTGATGACTGAGATCAGCATGTTGCTTGTTGAACAACACCCGTACCTTGCAAGACTGTCCACAAAGGGTTATGAGGATTCCAATGGGTACGACAAACCCAAGTTCGGGTTTGAAGACCCCTACCGACGATGAGGATTCACTTGCCAAGTTGTCGTACCGCCAAGCAAAGAATTCTAACGGATGCTTTTAGAGGAGTTCCATGACACCAGTCCAAGTGGAAATCTTGGAAAGGAAATGACTTAAAAAAAATTATGAAGTACTACTAGTGAGACAAGGTACATACTGATATAACAAACTACTTTAAGACATGTGATGTATGCCAATGCCATAAGTCGAGATGAACCGGATCTCCGATTTTTCTCCAACCGCTACTGGTGTGCAAAGATCAGACATCTCCATGGATTTTTTGATGGGTTTTCCCGTCACACTGGAAGAGTTAGATACAATTGTTGTGGTGGTGGACCGGTTATTGGAGATGTATCAATTCATCTTGAAAACAACCACAGTTACAACCAAGGGAGCAGCATGGTTGTAACTCAACAATGTCAGACTACATGGCATTCTATCCTCCATCACCAACGACAGGAATGGACGGCTTACCAGCAGGTATTGGTGGGAGCGGATGACTCACTACGGCATTCGGTTCCACCTATCAACGGCCTTCCAACCCCAGACTATTGGTCAAACTGAGCACACCAATCAGATGCTCAAACAATTTCTCTGAACTCTGTGCAAGCCACATAATCAGATGGAACTGACTCAGCAGTCAAGTTACCAACCGTTGAGCTTGCATAAAACTCCAAAACATTCGCATCAACAATAAAATTTGTGTTCCATATAGTTTATTTCAAAATCCTCTCAACTCCGATTGGTTTGTAGGGTTTGAGCAACATACCGGTAGTCAACATATAGCGGTGAGACTTCTAGAGCATCTGGGAAGAGACTCGCCAAAAACTCACAAAAACTCAAGCATCTATGAAGAGAGCAGCCAACAAGAATCAGATGGACAATGATTTCCATGGCGGTGACTACGTCTTACTCAGCAGCATGAACGTTCGCTTGCCAGGACAGGACTGCACCAAGATCAAACCTAAGTTATTGGGTTGTTTGCGTTTGAGGAGATGCCGACACCCGTCACCGCAAAACTCAAACTACCGGAAAGCATAGCTATCCACTTGGTGCCCCATATGAGCAAGCTCAACTCTACCTGGACCCCACTAAGTTCTTTCCTGGCAAGACGTACCTTGTCCACATTCTATCAAAGCAGACGAGGACACAAATACATCGTCAAAGATATTTTAGGACACCGCCACCGTGGAAAAGTCACGGAGCATGTGGTTAAGTGATAGGACTACAATGCATTGTATAACAGAAATGGTTCGTACGAAAACATCTAAGACTTCGATCATGAAGTCAACGGTTACTTTTGCGGCATTGACCTACGTCTAACAATGCGCCTGGGCGTTGCGGTTAAAAGGGTAGGAGAAGTGTTACATCCCCAACGTACACGAGTCCCGAAAATCACTACATGGACACTTGTGACATTAATTTTGTGTCCCACCGCGTGTTGACTTCAGGATTTTTACGCCGTTTGGCGGAGGGAATTATCTCCACCTTCCCTGACCTCCAGTTTTCTGGTAGATAATATCTCGACAAGTTCGACCACTTTTCAGAGAGGTCGGCAGAATTGTCACAAACTGCATCAATATCTTCATACGGTTTAATTGACTTCCCAACAATGCTAGAATTTTACACAAATGCATCTTGATATTCTCAAAACCCTTGTTTTCTCAGTGGATTTTCTCAAAGTGACCAGTCACGATGCGGTGCCGCACGGGTCACTTGAATCGAGCAGCCAAGACCCCAAGTATGCCTCATTCTCTTTCTTGCTATTCTATATTTGCAGTGGAAGGTTTGAATGCGTGTCATCGAAATGCCCTTGCTACTAATTTAATACCATCCAATCAACCCAGTACCTTGATTTGTCTTCTAATCTGCACCTCATCCCTGTGAACCATCCACATCTTGCGTGGTATTATGGGATCTCGGACGCTCGAGTTAAATGACGCGTAGGACGATGTGAGAGGCTGCTTCGAGAAATTTCTTCAGATATCTGAGAGGTTTTGAGAATATAAAGGCACATGTCTAGCGCCATCACTAAGTTGACAGAACAATAGTAAAAGATCGATGCGGTTTGCGACATTTGCGCAGAGACACCTTGAAAATAGTCAAACCTATAAGAACCTTGTTCAACAAAAATGGGAGGTCGGTGTTACATCCTAGACGAACACAAGTCATTGAACTCCACGAGTAGATATTTCTGTCATTACATCCGTAACCCACCGTGCCAACCTTAGATTTTTTACGCCGACCAGCCGAGAGAATTTTGGCCATCTGTTACGACCTTCGATGTCCTGCTCTCGAGCTTTCTGACACATTCAACCACTTTTTGAAAAGGTTGACACAAGTGTCAAAAACCACATGGATATTTTAATACTGTTTGTTTGACTAATTGATGGTTCTGGATTTTGTTAAACCGTGCCTCAATATTCTTGAAACCACCCAACTTCTTGGCTGAGTTTCTCATGGCAACCACCCAGGACATGGCGTCACACGCATTGCTTGCTCGGATTGAGCGTCCAAAACACAATATATGCTGTTTCTTGCTATTGTATGTATGTGCTTGACATATCCGACATTATCATTGAAGTACACTTACTACTAGAAAGAATAAACTGATTGTCCCAATCCCTCAAATCATCTTCTACTCTGTACCTTATCCTTGTGAACCATCCACGTTCCGCTCTGCATAAGCACTTGGTATCAGAGTATAGCGGTGCTAGAAGGGCAGCCGATGTATGAATTCAAAGAAAAAAACCTCACACGAGTCCTCAGCACATATCCACCATGTACAAGATCATAGACGTCATGACGACCAAATGTGATAAGAGCAAGAACATCTGGCAATGAGAAGCAATAACCGATAAAGACTTCGGTCATGGAGGATCACCAACACCACGTTAACAACACTCTCCTGGTAAACAAGGGAAAATGACAACTTTCGTGATGAATTGCGTAGCACCCAATGGCCAATCCGGTGGAAGAATCCTTAGGCTTGGCAAACCCTCTTCCTTTGTGATAGCCCGCCGGGACGACACCTAGCATAAAGGGAAAAACCAGCCGACAGGCTTGCATATATGAAGGCCCACACCAGAAACTATAAGGGCTCAAGAGCCTCAACATCCATCTGCTCCAACTCAACACAATGATGGAAGAGCTTTGGAATGCACCTGTGTGGGAAGGAGTACTCACATGGAGTAATATTTAATTCTCGAGCGAGCCCCACTTCCTAAGTCATTTGCTCCTGTGAAATCCAAAGGAACGACGGTTTGAATGTGGCTAACGAGTTTGGAGGTGCAGTTTACCGTTGGGAGGGGTCAACAAGAAGATAAAAAATTTGATCTCATGACCTCACTTTTGCATGGCACTGTCCTAAGTTGGTATTCTGATCTATATACCATCCAAAAACAATAGGATACCGGTGGGACTAGATCAAGGACTTACATGACCACTCACACATTGTCGACTGCAAGCGTTCTACTTCTCGAGCAGAAAAATCCAACGAGGTACTACTCACTCAATGCACCGGAATACTGCCGCCGCCGCCGCTGCTGTCATCGTCGTCGTCGCCGCCGCCGCCGCCGCCGCCACTGCAGTCGTCGTCGTCGTCGTCATGGTCGTCGTCGTCGTCATCATCATCATCATCATCGTCGTCGTCGTCGTCGTCATCATCATCATCATCATCATCATCATCATCATCATCATCATCATCATCATCATCATCGTCATCATCATAGTCATCATGATCATCTTACATGCATGTCAATTCCTCACGGTGCGACACGATGAAAAATGCTTCGCAAAGAGTTCAGGAACATCCAATCTCCGCGTTGGCTGGGTACGTTATCATACAGCACGATGGCAGCCAAACTCAGTCAAAAGTGACGTCCATGCCAAGTGCCCAAGTGGCCATGCAAGTTCGAACTGACCAAGATTCCGTGGCCAGATCTGAATTCTGTGCCAATTAGACTGCTGTCTTGGTGATGTGTGGCTCTTGGATTCTACTCTTGCCTTTTCT
The DNA here is from genome assembly GCA_023375785.1 of Penium margaritaceum. Lineage (NCBI taxonomy): Eukaryota > Viridiplantae > Streptophyta > Zygnematophyceae > Desmidiales > Peniaceae > Penium > Penium margaritaceum. Next base: position 10,829 of record SZWC01022307.1, on the reverse strand, counting down.
GCAAGGCCTTTGACAGACACCCAAGCGACCGTTTTGCGGGTGCATCACTGTTTCTCCTTTCTTCTCGTGTTTTTTGCCAGAGCTTTCAATTGTGCTTCCAGAACTTCCAAAGAAAATCAAGCCAAAGTTGCGGATGCAAGTCTGTGCCAGGGCGCTGACGTAGCGCTCTCTTTCCCGCTGTTTCTTGCGGGTCTGCACTTCACTCCCATGCTTGTCTTTCGGCTTGCAGCTCAAAACGTTGACCTCGAGGAGTTTTTCACAAACACCAAAGGTGTGGAGGGATTGTTGGGGATGATTCATGGGCCATCCTTTTCCTTCCGATGCATTTTTGTTTCTCCTCCTGCGTTGATCTGTTGGATAACAGTGCAAACATTTTGGCACAGACCGGTTGTGCCGAATGACGAGGAAAGGTCTTCCATGGTCTTGACAAGGGTTCTGTGCTGACAGAGGGAAGGAGGGGGGTGTGTGGGGAGGCACATGTGTCCCCCCCCCCCCCCCCNAAACAAAACCTGGATGGGAGAGGGGAAGGACGAGAGCGAACAGCCACGGTTTGGATGGAATAGACACTGGCACGGATCTAGTCGCATTCTTTCTGCTGATGGCTGTCATCGTTCGCACCGTCCATAAGATGGGAATCTCAAAACAGTTCAAACCATGTCTGTGTGTCTGAAAGAAGTCCCGCATCTGTTAGCCATGTAGCCCACATCCTCATGCATCTCTGGACTTGTTCCCTGCCTTTTCCCCTCCCCGTTCAATGCGGTGCATCTTCTCCAATACCCCTTACACCTTTGTTCCGTTCGAACCTTTGCTTCATCCTAACCCTTGCTTCATTCCAACCATTGGCATGGAGTGCACCCTCGAGCTTTTCCTGAACTATCTGTGCTGCTTCTGTGCCTACGTCTTGTTCGCTGCTTTTTCTTGTGTTTGTGATCCGTCCAGGCCGCTTTCAAACCGAAGTCGGCCGAGAGTACGCGCTCGAAGTGGTTCGGAGACGACAACTCCGACAGCAGAACCATCAGTAGGGAACCCGTGGCATGTGTCCGACTTGTACAGATTTCACTTGTCGCGCATTCAATCTGCTGGAATGGCTGGAGTTCTGCCGGCATGTGTACAGCCAAATGCCAAAAAAAAAAATAGAGTGGGAATGCAGCGGGAAAGATCTAAGCATCAATGCCCCGCCTCCATGTTCAGGCTTGCCAATGACAGCAATATGGTCTTGGACACCCACGGAGCGGAAGGAGGTAGAACAATGAGATTAGGTGTTTCTTCGAAACGTACTCTTGTATATGAGTTGCATGACCTCTCCACATGACAGTGGAAGTTTGTGTTCACTGTAGTTAGTGGAAATCTGGGGGAGGGAGCATGTGGGAGCAAAAATTGCAAGGAACTCCTTGGAACAAGGTCTACAGTTCAAAGGAATGAGCGTACCACTGTTTGTTAGCACGGGAAGCGTCTGACAGTCAGCCAGGTTGTCCTTGAGCCTCATCGATGTTTCTAGAGATGGAGATGGCTCGGCTCTTCATTGAGGCTCGGAGAGTGACTTGGCTAGCTCTTCGAGAGCTTCCTCCTCCTTTCCCTACTACTCGGCTCTCAGTAGGAGAGGAATTGCAGGCATGAGCTGAGTTGTACGGTCACATTCTCACTATAGTTCGCCAAGGGGACCTGGGTTGTGGCACATGGCTCTTGTTCGCTTCGCCTTTAGCTGTATGGTTCGAGTTGACACTTGCGGCCCGTCGGGTGCGGCACCCTCCGACAGACTCACCTATGGCTCGTGGGTCAGCTCCTTCGTCGTGCAGCAGGATGCAT
>SZWC01022306.1:17793-35924 GCA_023375785.1 Penium margaritaceum | reverse complement strand
CATCCAGATGTCTAGAGAGTGTGAGCTGAGGGATGCAGAGGGGTGGTTACGTGCACTACAGGATGCGTTAGCCGAGATCCTTGCTGAGGGTTGTAGCGGACACAGCCCAGATGGTTCCGAGTCCAGTTCCGTAGCACCCTCAGACAGCCCCTCACAGGATGGGGATCCTGATGTACTGAGCAGCGACGACACATCAGACAGCCTTGCGACATCCTTGAGCTCACCCACATCCTTCTCCTTTACACCTGGACCATCTCTCTCCACCTCTGAGTCTTGCACGCCTCCTACCTCACAGGTTGTCCAGCATCCACGTCCTTCAGATGACCCTTTGTCTCAGTCCTTGGATACCTTGAGACATTTTGCTTCAGGAGGCACAGCACCTGCAACCACTCAGCTTTGAGCAGCAAAGATGGAGGTGATGGTACTCCGGAGAGTGGTTGACTCCTTGTCCACCACGTACAGTGAGATGATGGCAGTGCTTGAGGATGTTGAGTTTGAGCTTCGCACAATGACTCAGGAGGATCATGCCGAGATGCGTGAGCGCGCCTCTCTTCTCCAGGGTGAGTTGGTTATAGCACAGGAGCATCTGCGCACATTGGAGTGTGCAGAAACTGTACCGACTGCAGGAGTGAGTGTCCCACACACAGCTCCAGCTCCATCTCCACTCTCCACTCCAGGATCCTCCAACACCATCCTCTCCACCTGTGCTATTTCGGAGTCTGCTGGTTGGGACCTCTGGCACCTCCCAGATGTGGGGGGATTAGCCTCTCTCTCCTTGCTCAGCCATGGAGCATTCGGTAGCGTCTTCTCCACTTCTGCACCCTCTAAGTCTGATGAGAGTGACACCCAGGATCCTGCTAGTTGGGATCTCTGGGAGCGTCCACGTGGTGAGTGACAGGCGTTAGAGAGTGCGTGAGTGAGTTGTGCACATGTTAGTCATTGTAGCCTCATCCTCATCTCTCTGATGACGTACTCACATCTCCAGCTACTGTCCACTGTTGGATTGTTCTTCCCAAGATCGTTTGAGCCAGGAGGAGATGCAGTGTTATATTTAGGCGATAGGTTCACAGCTTTCTGCATGCAGGGGGAGCAGATGCATCCTAGCACATTGGGGTTGGCATTCATGTTCAGAGGGCTCTCTCATCACGGGGGAGCGTCTGTATCTTCTCAGCTGGTACCTTGTCGACAGCTCTTGCAGCCCAGGGGGAGTGTTGGTGTATGGGCTTTGAGCTATCATGTAGCCTTGTCTCCTAGTTTGAGCTGATTGTTCTCCGGTGGCTACATTACTTCTTCTGTGACATGAATGATGCATTCTAGCAGCTCAGTTTACCCATATGTGTCTAGTAGAGTTTTCTCGGTGGTCGAGACCCGGGCACCTGGTGGTTTATGCCAGTGCTCCGGGAGACCCACAAAGATTGACTGCATATTGCCTCTGACAGATTGTCCACTCTCTCTGTGGTCGAGACTCGGGTACACGGTGGTTTGTGCCGGTACCTTGGGAGACCCTGCACTGGTTGGTCTAGTCTTAGGGACCTTTTGACAGACATGTGTAGTCTGCGTGTGGCTGAGACCCGGACGCCCGGTTACATGTTCCGGCGTCTCGGGAGGCCAAAAATTGCCTAGCTTGGCTAGACCGTGATGCTAGTGTGTCACCGTATATTCTGGTTGTGTTTGGGGTATATTTGATATTTTCCTGTCGGTCGAGACCCGGGCACACGGTTGACTGTTCCGGTGCCTCGAGAGACCTCCAGTTTGTGGTTTCATGTTCTGGGACATGTGTACTCCCCGTCCGTGCCTTTTGGTGCGGCGGGGATGACGGGGCCAGGTGGGCTAGCCGCCAGTCCCCATTACAAAAGCTCAGTGTAGGGCTCATTGTATTCCCTCCTTGATTCTTAATTCATTTGTTCCAGACCAGCGCCAAATCTTGGCGCTGCGTTTCTCCCGCTCACCACCAGAGCTCATGTCTCTTCCTGCATGGGCCTGCATGCCCTAGACTCATTTTAGCAACACCCTCCTCATTCAATCTCTAGCGCCACATCACACTACACAACTATAACCCAAGCTCGTAATGGTGAGTGTCATGTGAATGAAAAAAAAGGAGTAAGGTTTTCAAAAGGCTCCCAATTGTTGCGTGGTGCATGAAATTATTGCTTAAAAATACTCATGTTGCCTTGTTGTCGTCCTTTCAAAATGTCTTCAATCTAGACCTTGGTATTTGCATCCATTAAGCCAAGTGGTTGTTTCAAGTGTGAATGCTAGTTGTGGGGGAGAAACAGCAGTTGCTCTAAATACTACAACAGCTGTGGTTGTAGTTGAATCTGCAACTGATGTGCAAACTAAAGAGACTGAAGCTATGGATGTCGTGAGGATGGTGTTGTATGCCAAGGTTGCTATCATAGCCCCTACTACATCTCCAGTAGCACATGCAATTGCAATTGTAGCTGTAGTTATGGTTGGTATCGTAACTCCGATTGTGGTTGAGAGTATCGGTCACAGTTTTGATTGCATTTCCGATAGTGAACAATTGTTGTGATTGCAAATGTAGGTGTAGCTCAATTGTGGCTCCTTCAGATAAGACATCGGTATATGGATGAGGTGCTATTGACATTGCTGGAGTTGTAGTTGTGGTTGCATTTGTGACTTCGGTTAGGAATGCATGTGCATGTATAGTTGGATTTGCGGCTATGGCTACGAATTAAGAGAGTAGAAGATGTAGTTGCGACTGCAATTGTGACCATTGGAAAGAATGCATCAATCTAGAAGATGATGCTACAGTTCCGTGCTTACCTACACGACGCCTTCTTTTTGTAGGGTGCAATGTTGCTATTGCAGGAAAGCAACGGCTGCGTTAGCTCAGCCGGCAAGATGGTGAAAATTCCTCCTGCGGTCAGGATCACGATTAGAAGTCCTTCACGGCTCAAATAGTAGTTGGCATACATGCAAGGTGATGGGAAAGAACAAAAGGGTGAAGTGTGAAAGAAGGCGTGGGACGTCTGCGCAAAATTGTTTCACAACTTCAAGAGAACCAAGAAACTACGCATGTAGTGGTTGGTAGCGAGGGAGAAAGCAAGCGAGTAGTGAGCTTGCTAGCTCTTGACATCCTTTCTCATGCCTTAAACTGAAAGCTCCGAGTTAAATGCGAGACACACAGTAAGGTGCGATGCCGGACGAAATTCGATAGCAATCAATCTAGAGGGAAGCACCCGCCCAGCCAACCCAGAGAGAACTGCATTAGATAAGATCATAAATGCTTGAAAACTTTCCTTTATACACAAGTAACCTGTTAACTTGTGGGAGTTATGAAGAGGCTGAGAAGTTTCCTAAAACCTTCCTAACCACTTGCCGCGACACTAGGCGTCAGCGCCAGGTCAGCGTGTGACAATAGTCACAAGATAGAGAAAAAACTGCAAGGGTCTGGGTTGGGACACGAACAGAGTGTCAGGAAACTCAAACTGAATGCAATTGCAGAGAGAAATAGCAAATGACAGGTCCAAGGCATAAATACCTGCCGCCGCGCACGGCGGGTGTCGCATGCGGCAGTCCAAGAGCTGTCCTATAAATAGGCCCAAAACCACTATTTTGGCCGTAACTCTGCGCACACATGTCAGAATGCTACACCGTCTCAACCTAGACGTGCAAGATCAAAAGATGCACTCTACGACTGGTCACATGCATGCATCCATCATCAGACGGTGGACATACAATGCAAAAACATGCAAATGGGGCTCATGGCCAGTCCGCCGAAAGACCCCTGCAAGCTGTAGAGAAGACAACAGAGAGTTCCGGCAGCATCTGGGGCTCTAGAACGGGAGTCGGCCAGCTCCAAGCCGATAGTCCGCTGCCAATCGTCACACCGGTGTCACCAGGGCCCGCCTCAGGGATTTGCACGAGTATGGACACGGCCAAGTGGTCAAAGTAAACTGTACAAGAACGTCACAAATCACAACACTCCCCCATGACCCGATGGTACGCATATCCATACACGTGCAGCACTGGTACAAACAAAATAGTGAGTGACACAAACAAATGAGGCACAGATCCATATCCCACACTCAACCACCCTCAGGCATGGGGCGAAGCCCAACAGAACGAATGGCCACCAAGAACTTTCTGCGAGCTAGTGCCTTCATCAAGAAATCAGCACGCTCCATCTCAGTGCCATCCCACATGACGAAGATCATGTGTTGCTCCACCATGTCACGAACAAAGTGATGCTCAACCGCAATGTGCTTTGTGCGAGCATGAAAGGCACCGGAGTTCTCCGCAATGGCGAGAGCACTCTGGTTGTTGCAACGCAGCACAATGGCGAGTACTGTCTACCCAAGGTCAACAACAAGCGCTGCAGTCATGCTGCCTCAACAGCCCCTGTGCCCAAAGCAATGTACTCTGCCTCCGACGAACTACGTGCGATGCAGCCCTGCTTCCCGCTTCACCAAGAGAGAGCGGTACAACCAAGCACAAACATGTAGCCAGTACGGTTGCGCCCATCTAGGCTCCAAGCCCTGTCGCTGTTAGTGTAGCCGTCAAGGACCACCGAACACTGCCGACGAAAACAGAGTCCGAGGTACGGTGTGGAGACCACATATCGCACCACTCGCACAGCCGCGTGAAGGGCTCTCGCACGTGGAGCCTGCGAGAACTGAGCGAGGAGGTTGACGACTAACGCGACATCAGGATGCGTGGTAGTGGCCAGGTACATCAGAGATCCGATGAGACAGAGGTACAAGGTCACGTCCACTGTCCCCCCTAGCTGTGTAGGGTCATCCACCTTCAGGGCATCCTGTGCATCAGGTGTAAGAGGTGTGGAAGCGGACGGCACTGCACCAAGGAGATCGCTGAAGCGCTCCCCCACGACTTGTGCGTATCGGGCCTGATGCAACAACAGTGTCTGACTTCTGAATTGCACGATCTCCATACCAAGAAACACCGATGTAGGACCGAGGCCTTCATCCTGTAGGCACTCTGCACGACAGCCTTGGCCTCCTTCATTGCCTCTAGGGATGGAGACACGATCAGAAGGTCATCGACATAGACCAAGATGGCGGTGAACCGCTCGGGTGTCGGTAGGATAAAAAGAGAGGGGTCTGCCTTGCTCTGTACGTATCCTACACGAGTCAAATTGCCGGTGATCTCCCGGTTCCAACACCGCGGAGACTGCTTGAGGCCGTAAAAGGACTTGCGCAAGCGCCAAACCTTGTCACCGTCCTCAAAGCCCGGTGGCTGAGCCACGTAAATCTCCTCATCTAAAGAGCCATGGAGAAACGCATTGTTCACATCCATCTGGTGCAGTTCCTAGTCATGCTGAGCCACTACACCGAACAGAGTTCGAGCTGAGGTCATGCGGCCGACAGGGGCAAAGGTGTTAGTGTAATGAACTCCCTCAATCTGAGAGTACCCCTTGACGACCAAGCGGGCCTTGTAGCGTTCCAGTGAGCCATACGGCTTCACCTTCTTGTGAAAGACCCACTTGCCTTGAATAGCCTTCCTCCCAGGAGGAAGGTCAACAAGCTCGTAGACTCTGTGCTCTCAGATAGCGCGAAGCTCATCCTCGCAGGCAGCACGCCAAGCGTCAACATCCTGTGATGAGAGAGCCTCCCTCAGTGTGCCCGGGTCGGGTGCCATAGAGGGAGAACTCTGCATGGCAAGTTCACACGCCTCAGTGCCGGGCCTGACGACCACGAGATCAGCTACAACGTCTCAGGCGATATGGAACTCGCGAGTGACGAGGTCGTGCCCTACGGGGCACGCTGGATGTACCTCTGTGAGCTCAGTGCGGACACTCAGGCCTAGGGCCTTTATGCCGGGGTCACCACTCGCGATGCTACGAGAGGAGCGCCTTGGTCGGGGGCCCAACGCTTGCTGAGCTCTGGAATCCAGTGGTCGAAGACGGCCACCGGGCTCACGGGAGCAACCTGAGGTCGAGGGACGCACCTTAGGCTCAGGGACAGGTGCGACCATAGGGACATGTACGACCACCGCTGGTGAGGGCTGAGACGAGGCAGTCGGAGATGCCGTGCGAGGAGATGCGTGCATGGGGAACACGGGGCTAGGTGTGACAGCCGCGCAGGCAAGACTGGACCTGACACTGAGGCAGGAGTACCAGTCGACGTAGGAATGAGGTTGGGCAAGACTGGATCAGATACAAAGACAGGAGTGCTAGCAGACGCAGGTGTTGGTGCAGAAGGAGGCGTGGGAACAGAGGTACCTTTGGGGTGTGAAACAAGCTGTACAGGCGAGATCTCTGCATAGACGGCAATGATCGCCGGATCATCAAGGGCCGGAGACCGACAGGGTGCTCGAGCGGACACATAAGCCTGATCACAGGTGCTCACTGGCGTAGAAGTCTCCCCCATCTACTGAGAATGCTCACAGGACAAAACATGGGCGGCGGAGAGTGCTGTGATCGAAGTCAGGTCACGGTAGGTGAGAGACTCGAAAAACAGCGCGTCGCGGGACTCAATGACGCAACCACGAGTAGGGTCCCAGAAGCGCCAGGCCTTCGACCGCGGGGAAATGCCTATGAATGCACACAAGTGGCCCCGAGGTGAGACCTTCGACCCCTGCTCGTCCTCGGTGTACCACACAGAGGCCAGAGAGCCCTAGACGCGAGCGAGATAAAGGTCAGCACGGTGTCCAAACCAGAGCTCGTACAGTGTAATATGGTCCGGAAGCAGATCGTGCGGGAGGCGGTTCCAGACCCAAGTCATGTAGGCGAAATCCTCCAAGACAAAAGACTCTGGGAGACCGCAGTCAGACCGCATGGCGCGAACCGCATCCTCCATGGTGCGGTTCGTGTGCTGTGATACACCGTTCTGCTGGGGGGTAGCAGGAGCGGAGACCTGGTGAAAAATCCCGTGCTCAGCAAAAAAGGAGTCCATCTCGCCAAGGAACTCACCACCGCGATCCGAGTGGAAGGTATGTAGCGTGTGGCGGGACTGACGCTCAGCCATCACTAGCCATAGTTGAACTGCAAGGGCGGCATTGCTCTTCTGAAGAAGACTTTAAACCCATCGTATCCGGGTAAAGTCATTAGTCAGAGACAGAACATACTGGCCCCTCACGCACAGAGGCTTGATTGGGAGAGGGGCGAGAAGGTCCGAGTGAACCAACTCAAGAGGCCGAAGCGCTCGGGAACCAGAGTCAGGGTAGGTGCACCGGAGCATCTTCCCCTGAGCGCAAGAAATGACACTCAGTCTTAGGTGGCTTCTCAAAAGAAGCAACGTCAAGATCAAGAGCGAGCTGTGTCCGAATGAGCTTCGACACAGTGTCGGAGCCAACGTGACACAGACGACGATGAAGCAACCGCTGGTGTTCCGGAGATAGAACACCAGTGACAAAGACAGGACCGGAGGAGGAGGAAGAGCAAGGAGAGGAGGGCCGAGCGATGCGATACATATCATCTATGACGGAAGCACGCAAGACGACACTACGAGTGTCAGTAGCAATCACAGTCGCTGAGTTAGCGGTATGCTCCACAGAGAGACCCATCAAGGTGCAGGCACACACAAAAAGCAAGCTGAGCTAAACATTAGGCACAAACAACACGTCGGAAAGGTAATAGGGCCAGACGGACCATCGAAGCATACAACCCCAACACCATGGACTGGCAAGGACTGAACACAGCCTGTACAAACGAAACGGACAGTCGTGACAAGGCCGAGAACAACAAAGTCACTGCGACGGCACGTCATGTGATGGGTGGCACCAGAATCAATGACTGAAGTGCCACCAGAGTCACGACTGGAGGACGTCACTGTACAACGAGCAATGGAACACTCGGCATCAGATGGACGCTGAGGCGTCAGTGGGGAGGAACGACGCACAACACAAAGATGAGACTCATGAATCCACTCGATGCAGTCAGGCCCATCATCATCACATGGTGACTGTGCTCCCCCACACGCGTCGTAACGAGCCAAAGGAACGGACAAACAAACAGACTGTGAACCACCCGACGATGACAACACACTCGTACCTCCCTGAAAGCGGAGCGCCAGAAGGTGGCAAAGCTCGGCGATGATGTGGTCGCGTGGGTCCGGATCGCTGCTGCTCGCGGGTGAGGAGGTAGGAACAGCCGTAGTCGTGGCCACCACGCGTCCGGAGGAGGATGCGGGTGACGTGGCAGACGTGGAATGGAGAGCATGAGCAGTCTGGAGCCCATGAGTGATCCGCGCCCAATCGAGCGGCTGTTGGCACTCGGTGTAGCGATGGGCGCCTCCACAATTGTAGTAGTGCACAGAACGACCACTGCTACCACTGGATGACGACTGCTGCTGACCTGATCCATGCTTCCTATTCTTCTTCTTCCCCTGGGCGGGTGTTGCAATGCCCTGTATCTGCGTGGGTGTAGACGGGGTTGAAGAGGAAGAAGAAGATAAGGAAGTGATGGAGGAGGAAGAGGGAGACTGCAGGATGGAAGATGGTGGTGATGCGATGGCTACTGCAGCGAGGGAAGTCACCTGATGGGCTACAGCTGCCTCGCGGGCTGAGGTCACCTAAAGGAAGAGCTGATGCGCCCAAGGAAGCAGCTATAGAGTGGCTGAGAAGGGCTCGAAAACAGCGTGGTTGTACCATATGAAGATGTCGGTGTACTCGAGGCAAACTCCGAGCATAATCGTACGAAGCGCCCACAGCTGTGTGCCTCCTGAGGTCCCCACACGCGTGTAGATGCGCATGGCTCGTCGCTAGTAATCCGCTTCAGGCTCCGTAGGTCCCTGACGGAGCGAATGGAAAGCATGAATGTGTGAAGCACGAATGTGTGATGCATGCGTCTCTGCGGCCAGTAGGGATAAGGCCAGATCTCAACCTCCACGGGGACTGACGCCGATGCCTGTGCCGGCCTCGCCAAGGAAGGGGCGGAAGTTGACGACAGTCTCGCGTGGCATGGCGTAGAGGAGTCCGCGCATGGCCCGGGCTGCTGTGAGTACCTGTGCTGGGTCTGTAGGCTGGTACGGGCTGTGGTAGTAAGGCCACATTCCCTCAGAAGTAGCCCACACCTCAAATAGGATCTCCGAACAGTCGTAGCCATCCTCACTGTTGTACCGTGGAGGTGGTGCCTCAAAATCCTTGGGTTGCCGCTCCGTGGGGAGAGCAACCACAGGCTGAGAAGGACGAGAGACGGGAAAGACTCCTGGAAGAGGATGGTCACCGGGGTAGTCAGGTGACAATCGTATCAGGGAAAACGGAGGAGATCGGGTGCCCGACTGCAACAACGGAGGCGCCCTGAAGAACTCAAATCTCTTGAGCCGAGGAATCATCCGTAATGCCTGGCATGAGTGGCTCATCATCCAGGAGGTCAGCAGGTGGTGGGACAGGTCGAGCGCCAGTCACGGGTGCCTGAGCCGACTGTAGGGTAGAGACCGCGATGCCGGCAGCTCCCTCAGAAACCTGCTGAGGAGTAGTGGACTGAGCACGCAGAAGCTCAGTTAGCGTGCGGATATCGTCAGTCTGCTCTCTCAGGAGGTGACGTATCTCATCCTGCTGGCTTCGCAGGTCCTCAATGGCCTGCGAGCGTGGACTCAGTACACCAGAAGAAGAGGAGGAGGGGTCGCCTGGTCCCTTCACCTTGTTGTCGGACAGGCTCATGTCGCCGCTCAGTATGGGGCGAAAGGTCAAGTTTGTCGGATTTCAAGACCGTCAGCGTTTCTCGAGAATTTGAGACACTGGCAACTTTTGACTGTCCGGCCAAAAAATTGGCAAAGTATGGTGCTGACGGCCAGAAATTTTAGCACTAAAAATTCAAGGTTAAAATCAAGCAAAATTTTGATCACAGAGGCTCCTGAATGTGCTGAACATGATGGTGAAATTTTCGGTTGCAAAAAGTTGGAAAAAGTGGCAAAACGTCACTTTTCCCTGTTCTGCCCGAATTTTTAGCAGAAAATAAATCTGCGTTGCACTTCAGTCTTTGCTGGTGGCGACAGAGCACGAAACTACTAGCGCCTACTGTTGCTAATGTTTTTGATGCTGCCGCCGATATCGCTGCTGCTGCTGCTCCTGTGGTCAAAACTGCCAGCACTGATGCTGGATAACTGCTATGGCGCTGTTGTGCTGGCTTGCTGCTACACTGCTGCACCCCTCCTGCACGACTCCTCTGTCGCGCAGGTGTTGCGGCCTACGCCTTGCAATGGCGCAGGTTGGTGGGTCCTCCCAGGACCTGTCGCTGCTGCTGTGTGTTGTTGCCGCTGCTGCTGCTCACTACTGCTGCGATTGCTGCATCTCTGCTGTGCAGCACAACAAGCTCTGGCTTGTTGCTCTGATACCATGAGAAGTTTCGTAGAACCTTCCTAACCACTTGTCGCGACACTAGGCGTCAGCGCCAGGTTAGCGTGTGACAACAGTCACAAGTTAGAGAGAAAACTGCAAGGGTCTGGGTTGGGACACGAACAGAGTGGCAGGAAACTCGAACTGAATATAATTGCAGAGAGAAATAACAAATGACAGGTCCAAGGCATAAATACCTGCCGCGGCGCACGGCGGGTGTCGCACGCGGCAGTCCAAGAGCTGTCCTAAAAACCGGCCCAAAACCATTGTTTTGGCCGTAACTCTGCGCACACATGTCAGAATGCTACGCCGTCTGAACCTAGACGTGCAGGATCAAAAGATGGACGCTACGACTGGTCACATGCATGCATCCATCATTAGATGGTGGATATACAATGCAAAAACATGCAAACAGGGCTAATGGCCAGTCCGTCGAAAGACGCTTGCAAGCTGTAGAGAAGACAGCAGAGAGTCCCGGCAACATATGGGGCTTTGGAACGGTAGTCGGCCAGCTCCAAGCCGGTAGTCCACCGCCAGTGGTCGCACTGGTGTCACCAGGGCCCGCCTTAGGGATCTGCACGAGAATGGACACGGCCGAGTCGTCACAGTAAGCTGTACAAGAACGTCACAAATCACAACAGAGGCATGATCACTGCCAATAGCTCCGTACCACATAGCATGGCATTCCGCATCCACACAACTCGACTGCGACACGACCATAGACTTCCCCACAATGGTGTAGCTAGCAAGGAGGTCTCTCGTGATGTTCACCTGGTGGATTGGTGTAGCCAATGATCTGTGTGGACTGAGAAGCTTCCTGGAAGCTACTTGATTAGACTGCCTACCCACTGTGTGTGACACAAAGCAGGAAACGGCAAGGGTCCAGTCTGACAATGCACACAAGCGTCAAGTTGGAGGGTAACACAAATGAGCCACACACACAAAAATAGGGGTGACCGCTCTCGGTTTGCACCACACACTAGGGTAGCGTTTCACTGTGCCCTAGCCAGCCATAAAACAGAAACAGTCATAGCTCGGCGTCAGTGCTATCTAAATGACTAGAAGAAGAGTCTAAAGCACTACAACCCTGCAGGAAGCAAAGACAAAGATACTGCACCCCAGGGCATGCCTTCGAGCCCCTCACGGACTGCACTCCTCACGGTGGTGCCGAGCACCAATAGAGCTTGGCCGTCGTCGGGTCCAACTCAGGCATCTGCACGCGGATGGACATGAGCCGACACGTCACAGTGGTCCGTGAGGACGCCCATCAACAACACTCGCCCATGACCAAATGGCGAATATAAGTCAATGCATGGGCACACACAAAGGGCAGCCACAAGAAACACAGGTTAAGGGACAATCACAAACGAACAGAGACCAATATCACTATACTAGTTCAGCCTGCATGAGGGGCGAGGCGAAGACCAACAGCACGAACGGCCTCGTGGAATATCCGACAACCAAGTTCTTTTGTCGGGAAATCAAACTTCTGATCGTTGGTGCCAACCCAAACGATCTCAACCTCACGCCGCTGCACCAGGTGACGGACGAAGTGGTACTCTACGTCGATGTGCTTCGTACGAGCATGGAAGACACCGGAGTTTTGCGCGATGGCGTCAGCACTCTGGTTGTCACAACGTAGCACAACAGGAGGGACGACTTGGCGGAGTGCGTGAAGGAGCCGAACAAGCGAGACGCTCTCAGTAGCGCCAGCTCCTAGCACTACATACTCTGCCTCAAACAAGCTGTGTATAATGCAACCTTGCTTTCCGCTATATCACGATATAGTGGTGCCCTCCCAGTAAGAAGACGTAGCTGGTACGGCTTCTACCGTCAGGGCTCTATGCCCAATCACTGTCTGTGTAATCGTCAAGTACGATACACGGCTACCGCCGATAGGTGAGATCCAGGCGGGGAGTGGACACGACGTAGCGCACAATGCGCCGGTCGGCATCTAGTGTCAGTTTCCGCGGTGCCTGCAAGAAGTAGACGAGGAGGTTGACGACAAATGTGATGTCGGGCCGCGTCGTTGTGGCCAAGTACATGAGAAAGCCGATGACTCGCAGGTAGAGGATGTGATTGACTAGTTCCCCTAGAGCAGCTGGGTCGGCGACCTTCAGTGCCTTTTGTCCCTCAAGAGTAATGGGGTTAGAGGCAAAGCAAATCCGCAAACCACTCCTGCTTGATGTACCATGAGACTGCGTCAGACGTGGTCGCACACGATCTCCATGCTGAGGAAGATGGATGCAGGCCCCATGTATTTCATCTTTGACGCGGTTTGAAGAACGGCCTTTACTGCCTACACGACCTCTAGGTCCGGGGACACAATCAAGAGGTCGTCCACATAGACGAGTATCGCAGTGAGGGGAGCATGTATGTTTGTCACAAAGAGAGAGGGGTCTTCGTCGCTCTGGACGTAGCCCACCCGTTGCATCATTCTAGCGATCTTGTGGGTCCAGCACCGTGGTAACTGTTTGAGGCCATACAGAGCCTTTCGCAACTTGCAAACCCGACCTGTGCCATCCTTGAAGTGAGGTGGCTGCATCATGTAGATCTCCTCGTCAAGGTGCCCATGGAGGAAGGCATTGTTGACATCCATCTGGTGTAGTTCCCAGTCGTGCTGGGCATTTGTGTTCAGAAGGGCTCGCACCGTGTTCATCCACCCAACAGGAGCAAACGTTTCCGTGTAGTCTAAGCCCTCGACTCGTGAGAAGCACTTTTCCATCAGGCGAGCCTTCTAGCGATCCTGGGAGCCACCCTGGTTCAACTTCTTATGTAGGACCCATTTCACCTATACGGCTTTGCAACCAGGCGGAAGGTCAACGAGCTCAAGAACGCCGTGGTCTGCAAAGGCAGCAAGCTCCTCCTGACACGCAACCACCCAGTGGTTGGCATTAGGGCCGACTAGGGCCTAGCGGAGAGTGCTCGGGTCTGGGCCCGATGAAGTCGAGCCTTGCGCGACAAGAGCTGAGGCAGAGGGCGAGCGGGTGCTACAAGTCGAGGTTGTCGCTGCATCAACGGCGCACGCATGCTCGTAAGCAATGAGAGTGCAACCAGTCGGACGACCCTGTTGGAACTCCTTGAGGCCATGTGCGCTGAGACTGAGGGCCATCGTGCCGGAGTCATCGCTGCAAATGTTGCGGGAAAACAGGGGGCGCAACCGGCCACCCGGTGCATGAGAGGTCGTGCTGGAGGGCGACTGATGTGAGTGAGCTGGTGTAGGGGCAGCAGGTGGAGAAACGACGGTCTGGTGAGCAAGCGAAACAGGCGCCGAAGACGTTGGAGCCGCCCGCTTGAGAGGTGAGGCAGGCGCCGGGGGTGCTGGAGCCACCAACCGCTAAAGTGAGACGGGCGGTGGTGAGGACAGAGCCAGTGGCGCAACCAGCGTGGGAGGGGATCCGGTCAGCGAGGGATCCGGAGCAGAGGCAAGAGAGGGAGAGGTAGGTGAGGGATCCGGGAGGGACTGACGGCAATGATAGCCGGGTTAGAGAGAGGTCTAGGCACTCGGGGCATAGCACCCACGGACTACCCAACCACACGTGGGCTGGGACAGCCCAAAGCATGCGGGAGCAGGAGCGCCAGCATGCGAGCAAGGTCGCAAAAGCACAGGTTCTCGAAGAACATCGCATCGTGAGACTCGACAATGCGACGGCGGGACGAGTCCCACAAATGCTAGGCCTTGGCGCATGGTGCAATCCCCACGAAGGCGCAGAGGCGGCCGCGTGGGGAGACCTTGGAGCTCTGCTACTTCGTGGTGAACCAAACGCAAGAAAGGAGCCCCAGACACGCGCCAGGTGCAGGTGAGCACGATGGCCGTACCAAAGCTCATATGGCATGGTGTGGCAAGGAAATGGACCGTGCGGGATACGATTCCACACCTAGGTCATATAGGCAAAGCCCTCAAAGGCAAATGCCTCAAGGAGACCGCAATAGGCTTGCATCGCACGGACAACATCCTCCATTGTGCGGTTCTACCTCTCCGAGACACCCATCTGCTGGGGAGTGGCAGGAGCAGAGTAGCGGTGGTTGACCCTGCACTCAATGAGCCAGCGGCGAAGGTCGCCATTAAACTACCCCCCACGGTCAGAGCGAAAGATGTCGAGAGTCTGTCCAGCCAGCGTTGGACAGTAGAAAAGGTGTCACTCTTCTGACGGAGATTGTAGACCCAGCGCATGCGGGTGAAGTCATCCGTCAGTGTCGGGACGTATCGCCCACGGTCATCATAAAACTAAGCAAGAAGGGGGCCAAGCAGGTCTGAGTGGACCAGCTGAAGAGGCCAAGTGGACTTTGGGATGGAGTCCGGGAAGGGAGAGCGGTGCATCTTGCCCTGCGCACACGCAAGACCGTCGATCTTGGGTGGTGCCACAAAGGAGGCCGCATTTAGACCCAGCGCGAGAGTGTCACATAGAAGGGTCTTAACTGCATCAAGGTGGGCATGACAGAGTTGATAGTTGAGTAGGCGATGCTGATCAGGGTACAGAGTACTGGTGACAAAGACAAGCGCGGTCGGGCCAGGTGGCAGAGGAGACGCGGGGAAGTGAGCGCAAGTGACATGATAAAGGTCAGGACAGAGCTCGCCGCATAAGACAACCTCGCTAGAGGCCTGGACAAAGAAGGTGGCGTCATCGCCAACATGGGTGACACACAGCCCCACACGAGTAGAAGCCCAAACCGAGAGGAGGCTCAGCTTAAGATCAAACACAAAAAGAAAGTCGGAGATGTACACGGTGCCTGAGAGACCACTAAACTTGACGACACCAACACCGCGCACTGGCACCTTCTGGCCAGCAGCTGTGCGGACAGAACAGACAAAACCGACAGGACAAAAGATAATGAACATGTCATGGCGACAGGTCATGTGGTGGGTTGCGCCACAATCAATCCACAAGCCATCAGCAGTCCTGGTGGACGTGGTGATGGAACAGCGTGCAACAGAGCACGACTCAACAGTGAAGTCACTGGGTCGCTAGGCTTGCTCAACATGTGATAGACGGCACTGCCAATCATCCAACCAAGCAAGCTCATCAGGACCACCAAGCCACTGTGACTCCACAGTAGACAGAGCCAAATGATCATCACCATGCAACTCCACAGACACGGAACCAGCATTGGACATAGTCGGCTTAGTCTGCATGTGCATACCTCCTTGAAGGATGTGGATGACCTGCTCGAGCTCTGTAAGGCATCGGGCTTCGTCATCAGGAGGGGTGGTAGGGACCGTGGTGGGTGAGGCAGCACCAAGCCGTCCGGCCAACGACTCTCAGGAGAAAGAGGCATCAGACGAGGAGGTAGAACGGGCCTCATAGGCCTGGCGGATCTTGCGCGTGACACGTTGCCAGTCGATGGGGCGGCCAATCAAACGAGTGCAGTCGGTATAGCGATGGGGGCCGCCGCAGCTGTAGCACGCACCTGTCGGCTGATGCTACCAGAGCCACCCCCGGGAAGTGCTGTCCCCTATCCTCCTCCCGTCCTGCTGTCGCCGTACCCCTTGCCCTTCTTCCCCAGCGTGGCTCATGCACTCGTGGGAGTGGAGGAGAAGCGGACGCCGCTGAGGCCTGAGGGGTATTGGAGAAGGAAACTACCACGGCATCCATACCGGCTAGGCGCTCACCGTGGAGACGAGCCGCCTCAATTGCCCCTGTGTGCTGCAAATAGATTTGTTTGGCCTGCTACAACAGGGTGAGGCAATGGGAGCAATGCTTGATCTCACGATGGCGGTAGATGGTGAACATGGCATCGTACCGTTGAGCGACGCCCAGCATGATGATTATCAGCGTGCCTAGCTGAGTGGGGGCTAGTGTCCCCAGCCGAATGTAGAGTCGCAAGGCCCGACGCCATCACTCTGTTGGAGACTTTGACTCACTTTGGCGGAGCGAGTTGAAGTCTACCACACGCTGGGCACTTGTGGTTGCTCTCTCACCCTCTAGCAAGGTGAGCGCTAGGTCCTAGGCACCGCAGGGGTCAGCGCCTACACCGTTGGAGTAGTCTCCGACGAAGGGAGCGTAATCCAGCACTGAGTTCTCAGGGACAGCCATGGTCAGCCCATGCACGGCACGACGAGCCATCTCACACTGGCGAGGATCATGATTCTGGTACCAACTGTGGTAGTGCGGCCAGACACCATCCGTCATCGCCCACAGATCGAAGCGCATGCACCNCTTGTGGTTGCTCTCTCACCCTCTAGCAAGGTGAGCGCTAGGTCCTAGGCACCGCAGGGGTCAGCGCCTACACCGTTGGAGTAGTCTCCGACGAAGGGAGCGTAATCCAGCACTGAGTTCTCAGGGACAGCCATGGTCAGCCCATGCACGGCACGACGAGCCATCTCACACTGGCGAGGATCATGATTCTGGTACCAACTGTAGTAGTGCGGCCAGACACCCTCCGTCATCGCCCACAGATCGAAGCGCATGCACCAGGGATCGAAGCCAACCGCGGGGGAGTACTACGATGGTGGAGTTTCAAACTCCTTGGATGGCCTCACAGTGGGTAGGGCCACTTGAGAGGCCACCCGTGCGCGGGCCCTAACCCTGCCTACGACTGTTGTGACGCATTGCACCGCTTCTTGAGCATCCTTTGGATCCGTACTGCCGCCAACAGGCACGCCCTGCTTCACTAGAGTGTCTGTCTACTGTCCTTCGTGATCTTCGTCGTTATCGGAGGCCTCCTTGGAGGTCTCATCCGTGGAGTCAGCGTCAGTTGCCACACGCTCCATGCTTGACATGCCTCCAGGTGACTGCCGGCACGCCCGTGGCGTTCCCAAAACATCGACTTGCTGCGTCAGCAGCTCGAGAGCCTGCTGCATGTCTAGTAGGCTCAATTGGATATTGTTTTGTTTATCAACCAGCTTGGCGATCGCACGGGTGCGTTGACTTGTGGCGCGACTACCGCTCGTAGCGTCCATGGCTCGAGTGCCAGTAATAGAGGAGACCACGTGTGTGTTGGGCTCCACCGTCCCTTCCGTCTGCAAGGCCTTGGGCATCATGATTGTGTTGTTTCTGCTGATGTCCGCTACGCTCACATGCTGCTAGACGGTAGCACCACCGCAACTGACACTACTACCCAGGCTCTTTGCTGCTGCCCCTCTCATCGCTGTTGCGGCTGTGGTGGCACCGGGTGCTGTGGTGGCCAAGGCCTCGGCCGTGGCGGCCGGTGCTGCTGCTACTACTGCCTGTGCTTCTGCCGTTGCTACTACTGCTGCCACTGTCGCCGTAGTAGCTGCCGCAGCTGCCCCCGCTGTTGTTACTGCCGCCAGTGACACCGATGCCGCTGCTGCCATCGCTACCACCGCTATAGCCGCTGCTGCCGCCGATGTTTGGCGCTAGCGAGCACGCCGCCCACCGGCCGCTGCCCACCGGTTGGTCGCCAGCCGGCCGCTGCTCGCTGGCCGCTGGATGTAGCCCGCAACCAGATGGCACCCTGTCGCCAGCCGCTGCGCATTGGCCGCAGCCCGCTGGTTGCTGCGCGCTGCCTACCAACGGACGCCGGCCGGTCACTCCCGATCGGCAGCCGCCGCTGCCCGTTGTGCGTCGTCCGCCAGCCGCTACTTGTAGCAGTGGCTCGCGGATGACGGGCCCGCTAGCGCGCTGCTGGCCAGCCGCTAGCCACTTGCAGCCGCCCGAGAGGTGCGCCCTGTGACATGGCAGCGTGGGTTGCGCCCCTCAGCTACAAGTGAAGTTGCTCACGCTAACGCTGGTGTTGTTGCTGACGCCGGTGCTCACGTCACCCCGTGGCGCGATTAAGGGTGCACACAGGATCTTAGGATTCGCAAATCTTATCCGCGAAACCGAATCCGGATCCGGATCCGCGAATCCGGATCCTGGAAATGGTTTCGATTCGGGATTCGCGGATCTATCAGTTTTGCTACGTGGGGG
>SZWC01022305.1:12432-36579 GCA_023375785.1 Penium margaritaceum | reverse complement strand
GTATGGGCTGGAGATGGTTGAGGACCAAATCAGCAAAGTGATCAGTAAATTTCTCCTGATCAGCTTGCTCACTGCGTGTTTTCTCTGCATTACACTGGGCAGTGACTGCAGCTTGGAGAGCAGTGGTCTCTCGCTACAGCTCTACTTGCAATGCAGCGTACTGGTCATCGTCAACCGGCATGGTGCTGATGATGTAACTCTGCCAGGAAAAATCTACCAGAATTTTCCTTGCCCCAGTGGGCATGGGAGGGTATAGTGAGTATGTTCTCAAGAATTTGCTACAAGGCAACAAACCTGGATGCACAATCACGGCCACGCAGAGGCAACAGAGAGAGGGCACGGTCAAGAGAGAGTCCCAAGCTCACCAGAGCCAGCAATGTTGTGAAAACAGAGGTGGGGGTGCTGCCTCTGCTGATTTCACGATGACGGCGATGTTGGAAGACGTGGAGAAAATGATTCATGCAACACCCATCAAAGCAGCAGCTGTGAGAGTGGAGATTGCTACAGCTGTAGAGACTAAAACCTGGATGTCTTGACTGGACGTTGCTGAGGAAATTTTAGAGAAACCTAGCGTCATGGAAGTGTCAATGGAGGCCACCACACTGAAGAGTGCAATGGGTGCTGCTGCTACTCCTGCATCTTCTGTTGCAGAGCGTCTGTAGTGAATTGAAGAAATACTTTGTGAATACGTGGGAGTGATTCATAGAAGATCATTGCAGTATGTTTGAGGGCATAATCATGGATGATTTATAGAGAGAACAGGGTGGAAATTGTTGGCACATATGTGAACCCCTTTCAAACAAACATGCTTTTTGATAAGTTCTCAAGAAACCAATTTGTTTCACCATCCTTGTCTCTAATGCACAATGCAAGATACATGTTTTGTTCAGTTGTCAAACTGTTGTACGATGTTTTAGTATGGGAGCTAGTAATTGAAACCTTCAGAGAGCATGGTTCCTCCACGGGATAGAAGTTAAAACGATTTCTATATCACATGCTTCAACGGTGCTACTTCTTTCGGTGTCACCTGGTCTTGGTTGCTTTGTGTTTGGCTGGAGAAACAGTGGCGTCCTCACCAACGAGGGCCTCCACGTCAAAGTATATAGATTTCTGCAGTCCAGAAAAGAGTTCATTTCAGTTTGCAGCATAAAAATTGAAAAGATATAGCTTCTTTTATGACATAGATGTGGTTGATTCACCATCAATGACGTCACTGTCCTTGGGGATGTCTGCTCGGGGATGTCGGCTTGCAGCTGACCATGTCCAAGAATGGGATTGAGTAGCCAAAACATGTCCACACTGCATGTACAACACCTATAAACAAATGGAAAAGGAAAAAAAAGGGGCTTAAATCATTATTTTGTGGCATTCTGCAATGTTTTGTTACTGAGCTTTTGTATCTTGACATACCAGACGTATGCATGTCTACTTTTGGGTAGTTTTTCTTGCTTTTGAGTCAGTTTGGCATTGAATCCAGGTTAAACTCAAGCTCTTTGAGCTTCTTTCCTTGAGCTCCCTTTGTGTCGGCTGCCTAGATGTGAATTCAGTTATCAGCTGCTTGTTGATGATTTTCCTTCTAATGCCAATGTGTTCTCACTCGCTGGATATCTGTGCCATTTAATTCTGTAAAGAACCTTTCCCTGCACAGCCACCCCAAAACTGTCAAATGTATGGAACATCGCATTAAGTACTGATGCACGAAGCAGCACATTACCTTCACGATTTTTGCTCCAATGATTGACTCAAATCAAAACACATATTTCTTGCTCCGGATCCGGTGCTGTGCAAGCCAGAATTGATCAACTTGTTCTTGCATTTCCATTGTGCTTTCCTCTCTGGCCTGCTTTGTTTCTGGTTGGTGTGCTGCACAAAACCCAGTCCTTCCAAGAAGGATTTTGGCACAGCCAAAGAGAGTGCGACCACGGAATGTTTTATTTTATGGTCGATCAGAGAAAGCACATCTTGCTCTGTATCTCTGGTGTGATCTGCAACGTAAAAATGTGGTTAGAAGGCTTTTTAGAACAGATTCCCTTTTTTCTTACAGTTTTGTTTAGAGTGAAGGTTGATTTTGAATGGTTTCAAATTGCTGAACCACTTCCATGAGGCCCTACATCCTGGCAAGATCTGGCCATGTGATATGGCACAACATGTCACTGTTACATCTGGCACTTAATCACGAAAATTCATATGTCAAAGTCCATGACTGTATTCATGTTGTGCAGTTTGCCTCAACTGACATGGCCACCATGCATCCCCAAAAACGTGGACATCAGTCTTGGTGATCAACATTCCTGCTTAGCGGAAAACCACTATCTCTGCAAGTGTTGTTGTCTTCCACCACATGATGCTAGAGAAGCTCTCTTGGGAAAATTCCAAGAGACTCCATGCGATGAACCCTTCCTCAAATCATTTTTGGTCCAAGGTTGGTCAATCTAGGTGCCTGTTGAATTCACTGTCAAATAGGGCATTTTTTTCATGGTCGTCGGTAGGGTTGAATACATTCACCTTGCCTCGGAAGGACATTCGAGAAAAGTACCTACTAGGAGTGGATGCGAAATGTGTTTTATCTGTTCTGGGACATTAATTCTGTCAGTTATGGACCATATATCATGTAGAATTCATTCTCGAACTGGTTGAATATCATTGTGGCAAAGATTGTATCCTCATTTTAATGGAAGAAAAAAGTACCATCCTGGTCTAATGGATATGGTTGCCTCGTGTTTTCCGGATGTTCAATCCATGTTGGCCAGTATTGGATGTCACATGTTGGGTAGATCTTGATGTCTATATTTCCCCATGTGATGGCACCGTTGTGGATAATGAACAGGCACAGCCTGTTCTCTGGAATTTCCTTCATTCTCAGCCTTTTGTGGGTTCCGTCCTCCAAATAGCGTACACATGAATCTATGATTGGGCTTGCAACAGCTCCGTGGTTTGCAGCTTTTAATGCTGAATCAATCTTGCATGACTTGACCTTGGAAGTTGCATCTCTATGAATCTATGTCTCCGTTGTACGAAGCGATGGCGTGATCCTCCTATGGCATGGAAGTCTGTCGCTTCTGTTCGGTTCAATGAGGCCATTACGTATGTCAATATTGAACGATGAGAAATCCGCTTTTTTCTTGGAAATTAATGTGAGAAACACAGATTGTAAATCCTCGGGAAGGATTGAAGCACAATGTTCATTCTCTGTCTGAATGTTGACAATGTTGATGCCTGTTCCATCGCTTTTGGGTTGGGTGTTGCTCTTGCGTCATGGATCGTCCGTTGCCATGTCTGCAAGCATACATCAAGCAAGAATTAGATGTGTTTGATGCCTGAATTGTGTTCATTTCCACATTGGTGGCGCGGATCATGCCTTGGATTAAGTCATGATGTTTGTGAATTGTTGTCTCTTTCATTTTGGGAACAGCATTGGGTTTTCCTGCCTTTCATGCTCTCATGTGAGACACTTGTGAGGGCGATTGCCGAGTCACGGCTCGTAAAATTCGCAAGCTGCATATGGCCTTTGCAACGCTTCATTAAATGAAGTGGCACTGTATTCTGTAGCAAGCAGTGCCGCTTCATTTAATGCACCACTGTACCGCGCAGCGTTGTGTGGGCTGCGGCTCAAATGTGTATCTGGTAGGTGTTGTACCAGAATCAATTCACTAGCGTAAATCAAGGGCTGGGTTGTTTTTTCTCTTTTGTATTTGGGTTAAAACTATTGATTTCACAGTCATGCACAAAAGCAATGTAAAACAGCGCTGGTATCTTTGGTTTGATGGTCGTCATTGATAATGGTACTTTTAACATGTTTTTGTTACTGCCACACCAAGAAATATAGTTGCACAAGCGATTGAAGTGTTGGGAAATGGATTCATGCCACCTGGTGGACTCATGGCAGCGACTGTAAGGGGAATTTGGGGTCGAGGCGCTGATGGAAACCGCAGCATTTGCTTTTGTGTTTTTTTTTTAGGCTGGATGCGGTGCAGGGTAGCCGAATTCGATGGTGGTTTGCAGATGTAAATGTTGCAATGTTTGAAGTCGCACCCCTGGGCGGTATTTGTTTCTGTTATGTTGGTCCAGCAGTATGGACAATCCAGGTGTTATAAAAATAGATCCCCAGTCTCTTGAATGCCTGACAGGTCAATAGCTCATGCTTCTGCCAGATCTGCTTCTGCTTCACTGCTTGAGTTTTCTGAGTTTACAATCCGTCAAGCATCTGTCGTGAGCTCAAGTAACACACGCCTGACAATGACAATGCAAGCTGGAACACAAGTCAAGTGTCTAGACGAATGAATGGCAAAAGAATCAACCAGTTTAATTAGAAAATGAGAACATACAAGTCAATGGACTAAACAATGTCGATTCTGGCTATCGCTATAGAACTACAAGTGCCGGTAGTCCGGTCACTTTGTTACTCGCACTGGAAGTCGGCTTCCAAGTGCTCGAGAAGCTGACGCCTTGGTCAGGGATGACTGGACTGCAGTAGCGTCGCTCTTGCTCCGTCCTGCCATGCTGGCACTTCCACGTTCTTCTGGTCCTTGCTTCCATGTTGCACCACTTCCACAACCTGCGCAGACCTTCCCGTAATATATCCAGATCCTCCTCTGGCCCTCTTGTCCTTTTTGCTCAAGACTAGATTGAGTTTGGACACAAAGTATGCCAGTTTTCATCATTCCCCCCTTTTTGGTCCAATCTCATCTAAGTCATGGCAAACCAGCTTTGTGATTTTGTCCAGGCACCTCTGAGAGATTCTCCCCCATTCAACATTTGGTTTGATGATTTTATGAGAGTTGCAGGAGTAGGTGGACAGTGGTTTGAGCATTTGATTTTTTTGGGGTTTGCGAGGAAGAGCTGTTGGACCCGTTCCTTTCCTCTCAACCTCACTCCGTGTCTCAAAAAGAGAATCACAGTTACAGGGTACCATCGCTCCCCCCCCCCCCCCCCTCCCCACTCACGCTCGCAGTCAATCAGTCAAACAGTGAATGCTCATTTGGTCAACGAGTCAATGTACCACGAGGGTTCATAGTGCTTCGGTCCTCGCTAGCTACAGGCAGGGCCTTGACTCACTTTCTGGACTGAGTGTGTCGTGTTCCCGCAGGCAAGTAATTCCCACGCGTTGGCTCTGTTAGCAAGAGACGAGACCCATGCGCATGCAGAGGTCACCATGCTGTTTCCCATCAAGTGATTTTGTGAAGATGTCCGCCTCTTGCTTTTTCGTCTCCACGTATACCATCTCAACTTCACCTTCAGACACAGCATCTCTGACATAATGAAACTGGCGCTTGACATGCTTTGTCCTGTCATGCAAAACGGGATCATCTGCCAAGGCGATAGCACTTTGATTGTCGCAATGGAGAGAGCAGTTGGTCAAAACCCAGTTCTCCGAGTAGCATTTGCAGCCATACAGCTTCTCAGGTGCATTTGCTTTGTGAGATGTATTCATCCTCTGTTGACGAGAGTGCTACAACAGATTGTTTCTTGGAGCGCCATGAAACTGGTCCTCCATTGATTTTGAAAACGTAACCAGAGGTTGACCTGCTGTTGCTCTGGTCCCCTGACAGGTCAGCATTGCAGAATCCTGTAAGGAGAGGTCCATCGTTCTTGGTACATTGAATGGACATGGTAGGCGTTCCACGCAGGATGTGCTCCTTGGTTGGTGCCTTGCATCCTTGACTCAGGATGCCAACTTCGTAAGATAGATCAGGACGCGTACCAGCAGAAGAGCACATAAGAGACCCCACCATGCTGGGGTAGAGTTTGGCGTCTGCTGGTGCTGCCAGCATGTCAGGCATCGGTGGCTTTATGAGCTCATGATTTGGCACCAAGGGAGTGGTCACGGGTGCAGATTGGCCCAGTCCAAACTTGTCGGCCATTTGTTGCACGTAGGATGCTTGTGAGAGCAGAACCTCAGGTGCAAACATATCTTGGTTCACTTGGATGCCAAGGTACTAGGTCAGCTGTCCCATAACTGACATTTCAAAGGTCATGGCAAGCTGTTGTTTGAAGGTGGAAATCACAGGTAGAGAACGCCCAAAGATGATCAGATGATCGACGTAGAGAATGACAATGAGAGGTGTAGGGCCATGGCAGAAATACACTGAGTGATCGGAGTGCAGCCGGAGAAGATTTTGAGTCAAGAAAAACTCGTGGATCTTCTTGTTCCACTGACGTGGAGCCTGTTTGAGGCCGTAGAGAGATTTTTTGAGCAGGCAGACCAGATCCCCCCCCCNAAGTGTCCAGGTGTGTTGCTTCTGGAGCTGTTCAAATTCCTCAACAGCAGCAGCGTGCCACTGAGCAGCTTCAGGGCGGCTGAGAGCATCCCGGTAGCTGGTGGGATCGACAATTTGGGTCACGAGCGCGATGCAAGTGTCGTCGTAAGTAGTGAGAAGAAAGGAGGAAGCAGCGATGTGTGCAGATCGACGAGGTGGAAGTGGTAATGGTGGGAGAGCCTGTTGAGCAAGAAGTTCAACCAGAGCTGGTGCCGGCTGCTGTGAGATGTGTTCAGCAGGAACAATGGGTGGCAGAACACCCTCATGCTCATCAGGGGTAGGGTCCACAGAGAACTTCTGAAGTACGTTGGTGATGTCCGTGACATCGTCCATGCGGATTAGTGGTGTGAGAGCCGGCGGTTGGGCCGCAATGGAGCGGTCCTGAAAGGATTCATCAAAAGCAACACTTCTTGGTGTCATTGTCCCAGAGGCGATAGGCGTTGCTGCTTTCTTCATGGCCAAGAAGGTAGGATTTCCTGTTGTGAGCTCCCAGCTTGGTTCTGTCTTGAGGCCGGATCCAAGCATAGGCAGTGCACCCAAATATCCTGATGGAGCTGAGATTTGGCTGATGACCGACCCAGGCCTCGTAGGGTGTACCTGTGCCTGCAGGCAACCTTGTGGTAGGGAGTCCATTGGTGATGTAGGCAGCCGTGGCGATGGCTTCTGTCCAGAAGGTAGCAGGGAAACCAGCAGTGTGAAGCATGGCCCGTGCTCGGTCAAGGAGGGTACGATTCATGTGCTCTGCTTTGCCGTTTTGCTGAGGGGTATATGGCACTGTTGCTTGGTGTTGAATCCCTTTGGAGTCGTAGAAGCGCTTGAGCATGGTGTTGACAAACTCTCCTCCATTGTCTGTGCGAATCTTTTTGACAAAAGTCTCTGTCTGGTTTTCGATTTCGCGTATCCAGGACATGATAACGTCTGGTGCCTCAGACTCGTAACGGAGGAATTTAACCCACACGTAGTGGGTGTAGTCATCCAGAATCACGAGGAAATGGTATTTGTCTGCGTCGGCCTTTTCCCTGAGATAGCAGAGGTCCATAGGCAGTAGTTCAAGAGGCTTGAATGTGGAGAGCTCTGTGTAGGAGGGAACAGATTCCTGTGTTTGTTTGCCTGCTAGGCAACCTGTGCATGGACGATCAAGTTGTTTGTTAGACAACTGCGGGAGATCATGGACCAGCCCTTTGCTGGCCATGGCAGTCAATGTCTGATGTCCAACATGCCCAAGGCGCTGGTGCCAAAGCATGGCTACTGAATGTGTCGTCGGCTGGAGCTGAGTTGGAATCTCAGCAATTATGGCAAAGGTAGTGGCAGTGGCCACAAATGCCATCTCAGGAGCAGAGTTGGAGCTTGTTGCTGTTGGTGGCGGCTTTGTGTCGAGGACGGTGAGGTGACCTTGGCGTCGTGGGATGGCAGTGAGCTTGCCCTCTTTGGTGTAGACTATGCAGTTTTTGTCGGTGTCAAACGTCACCTTGAGGCCTTTGTCGTTGAGTCTCCCAACAGATAGAAGGCTTGAAACACATAGAGTGTGTTTTGAAATAGGCGCACCGTCATCTTGCCTTCCAGCTCAATACCAACCCGAACGGTGCCAATCCCAATGGCATGGATAACTCTTCCATCACCAATTTGTACTGCCTTTGGAGCCGCAAGATCCTTGTGATCAATGAACCTGTCTTTGTGGCAGGATATGTGACGTGTGCAGCCAGAGTCTATCATCCAGGCGAGAATACCAGCAGCAAGGAGGAATACACTGTCAATGGTGCAGAATGCCATTTCCTCCAGCACCAAGTGGCTGTGGTCATCATGGTCTTCTTGTGGGCAGGGACTCTTGTTGTTTGCCGTATGATGATTTTCATCTTGAAATGAGGTAGAGAATACAGCCGTGTGCCTTTGTTGTTTTTTTCCACTCTTAGCAGAGGACGCTCCCTCCTTTTCTTGGAGTAGCTTTTCAGGAAGATCTTGGTCTGCTTTCTCCTTGTCAAAAAATCTGCTTGAATCTGCAGTACCTTGAGCAGAGGTGAGTTCAGTCAGTTTGTTGACAACATCTTTGACATCCTGAACCACTGCAGTGAGTAGCGCATGCTGTTGTACTGAAGATCCTTGTCGTGGCAGAGAGCATGCTCGGAAGGTATGTCCTTTCTTGACGCATTTGTGACATGTTATGTTGGCAAACCGATCTTCCCTGGATGTAGGAGACTGATGACGTAAGTTGTTGGGATGATATGGTAGGTGTTCTGGTCGTTCATGACTGGATCTGTTGACACAATCAGGTGATCGTGTCAACAGATCCAGTCATGAACGACCAGAACACCTACCATATCATCCTCCAATCTTGCCCCCTCAGCCATCTGTTGATGATGAAATTCTTTCAGCAGTGCAGCCAATTCTGAGTCACTGACTTCGTCATATCTTGTTTTGAGAGCTTTCCAGGCTGTCCTCAGGTTCAGTGTGGGGTTGTTGTCACAAATCAGAAGTTTGAGTCTCTCAGTGACGTGAAGAGCGATGAGTGAGAACGCCTGGTCATTTCTTCGCTGCCACAGATTTCTTTGGTCGACGGTAGCCGCTTGATCAATAATATCCGTGGGTGGATCACTGAGTAGGCCCCACAGGCCTTTGTTGACTAAAATGACTTTGATGTTAAGCACAAATGTATGGTAATCATCACCATCAAATGGTTCAAGCTTGAATTGATTGCCGCTGAGTGACACCATGGCGGCGTCGTTCCTTGATCTTGCCACTAAGACGTTGGTTTGAGATACTTCCGTTCTTTAAAGAGTTAGGAATGACCTGTTCATGGCACCCTGCTCTGATACCACATGTTGTAAAAACAGTTCCCCAGTCTCTTGAATGCCTGACAGGTCAATAGCTCATGCTTCTGCCGGATATGCTTCTGCTTCACTGCTTGAGTTGTCTGAATTTACAATCCGTCAAGCACCTGTCCTGAGCTCAAGTAATACACATCTGAATTGTGTGACAATACAAGCTGGAACACAAGTCAAGTTTCCAGACGAATGAATGGCAAAAGAATCAACCGATGTCATCAGAAAATGAGAACATACAAGTCAATCGACGAAGTAGTGTCGGTTCTGGCTATCGCTACAGAACTACAAGTGCCGGTAGTCCGGTCACTTTGTTACTCGCACTGGAAGTCCGCTTCCAAGTGCTAGAGAAGCTGACGCCTCGGTCAGGGATGACCGGACAGCAGTAGCGTTGCTCTCGCTCCGTCCTGCCACGCTGGCACTTCCACGTTCTTCCGGTCCTTGCTTCCATGTTGCACCACTTCCACAACCTGCACAGACATTCCCGTAATGTATCCAGATCCTCCTCTGGCCCTCTTGTCCTTTTTGCTCAGGACTAGATAGAGTTTGGACACAAATCATGCCGGTTTTCATCACCAGGTAATTGCTTCAACTGTCTGCCTATGACATTCTGGCCTTCCGCTTCTGTCCCTGGGCACTTTGTGCTTTCCCGTTCACATCATGCAAGGTCGCTGTCAGATCTGGTTGTGGCAGTAACTGTTTGGCTCTTTGGAGCTCACCTCTTTGCGCGGTAGCTCCTCTGTTCCTTGCGGCAGCTACTCTCATCTTTGCTGTACCTGCTCAGTTACTTGCTGCACCTGCTCTCTTTCTAGCGGCACCTGCTCTGTTCGTTGCGGCAGCTGCTCTCTCCATTGCGGCACCTGTTCTGTTCCTCCNCTTGACTCCTTCCAGCAGCTTCTCGTCCCTTGGCGGAGGCTTTTTGGCTATTGGCTGGATCTGGTTTGCTAGTGGCAGGAGCTACTTGGCACATTTCCACTCTACCTGCTCATGTCCTCACATTGGCTGCCTGCATCCTCGCGGGATCTGTTTGGCTCATTGAGCTAGCTGCTGAGGTCCTTAGCTCGTGGCCAGCCATTGGGCTGCCTGTTCCCGTGACGCTCTCGCAGCCACTTTGCTGTTTCTTTGTCCTTTTTTCATTCTTTCTTTCTTTCTCTGCATGCGTGGCTTGTGGTCCTTGATTCCTTGGAGCTTAATTTCATCTTGGATGAGATCTTCTTGGGATTGATTCCCTTGTCACTGTAAGGGTTGGAGAGCTGTGTTTCCTTTCTTCTTTTCTTTTTTCCTCTCTTTCAGGGGACTTGAATGTGCACGCTGTGCGAATGGCTTGTACTTCCAGGAATGACTATAAGCAGTCTGACCGGTACAAGCAGAAAACAATTTCTTTCATTTTTTTCATAGGAAGGATTATAGAGCCACAAAGCTTGCAGACGCTATGAGAAACTCAAAAATCCATCTCCCACACAAGAACGCCATGTTTGGTGCCATCTCACCAAACATTCAATTCCTCTCAAAGGTTGCTGGCGCATATTTCAGCTTCAGTTCGGACCTCAGTTTCTTTCATGACTGGGCAGTGGACCAGAATGGCCTTCAAGCGGACTTCTGGTACAGTGATGGAGGTGAAGCCAGTGTTGTGGTCTACTGCCCTTCAGTGTTCAGGCATGGGGAAGAGTCATGCCATTGGCGTGGTTGCAGATTCTCTGAAGTATAGTGAGATGGGGTTAAAGTACCGGTTGAAGGACAATGTTTTGGGGATCCAGAATTATTCATGAGACTTCTCTGAAGAAGATGGTTTTTTTTAACGAAATCTGATTCTGTGTCCTCTTCCGAGCAGAAGTGTGCCTCAAGTGATACCTCATATTCTCGTCCCCCAAGGGGTTCCTTTGGAGCATGACACAAGGATCCATAGTTCTTCAACACTGCTGGTGAGAATTTCTAAAGATTTTCTTCAATGCGGGGGCGGGGAGAGGTAGGGCAGCAGAGTTTTTTTTGTTGATTTGTGTGTGTGTGTGTGTGTGTGTGTGTGTGTGTGTGCATTTTTGTGCACAGCCAGTTATAAGAAGATGCACGAGACTGCTATCTAGAAAAATGGGTACGTATTTGTACGCACGGAGGAGATGTATTCATGTGTTCATGGCCTGGATGCATACAAGGTGTGTTGGCAATTTCTTAGAGTAGTAGTCATTGTTTTGGTCATGAATCCTCATGGTGCCATTTGAAAGCTTTGTTGTTATCTCCCACATGGTTCTGTTTTCCAGTTGATTTTTTGTTTTTTTCAGGTCCTGTGCACTGAAGTGATTTTAGGGACGTCATTTGTGAAGGCCCTTGATGTGGTTATGAATGAACTGATTTTTCCCAGTGCTTCTGGGTGGAATGACTGGTGTTAAGTGAATTGTGTTTCGTTTCAGGTGTCTAAAGTATGCTTGGTCACTCAAAAGGAGAGAGGGCTGAGCTCGGTGTAGTTTGTGGATTTTTCAAAGTTATGGTATGTCTCCCTCCACTTTTTTAAGTTGACATCAATGGTTAAAGTTTATGCTGCCTCTTATCCATGTGTGTTTCATGTTATCCAGAGGATAAGGGGGACAGGTCGACAAGAGCTTCTTTTTCTAGCTGATGGTCCAGACTGGAACTGGGAAACAGTATCCGCAAAGGTCAAGCATGTTGTGGAAAGTGTTTAGTGGTGCAATGCAGCCCATGGACTCCATCAGGTGCTGACTGTTTGACAATGGGAACGGACTGTTCAATAAATTCATGCTCATCATCCCCTTCTCATCCTTTGAAGCTGAAGTTAAATGACAGCATTTTTGGGGGAGGTAGGACAGAGGGGAGGGGCAGGTGGGGGGCTCTCAGCATTTTCCAACTCGTATGATTGTACTTGTTTCGGATTGTGTTCCATCATCTCCTGATTTTGCGGATTTCTTGACCCAGTCCCTGCAGAGAAACCTTGTTCTTAAGTGGGAGGTGATTGAGAAACAGTTCGCTTTTTGGCATGGTGGTGTGCTTCATTGCAACCATGTCGAAAGTCCGGAGGAAAATTTTCACCCATACGCTGTTGTGTCTGCATGCCCAGATGACGAGAATGATGCAGATGTTCCAAAAGTGGTGTTCGGTGCAGTGAGTTGAATGAAATGCTTTGTGAAGTGCTGCGTGGATCTCTTTGTTTGTTTTCTCTAGTTATTCTCCCTCAATCTGATTTCTTCACCAACTTTTGAGGATGTATGGTATGCATCTTTCTGACGTGGAGAAGAAAGTTGCACCAACAAAACCGTCTATGTCCTATCTAGCAAGGGCGAGCTCATGAAGGAACACTCTGTGAAGTGACTGAGAGATTCTTTGGAATTCACAAGTAGAACGGTGCATGTTTACGTACTTTGGATTGGGGTCTCTACCCTAAGGGAGGTCTTGTGCTTTGAAAGTGGTCCCAGGAGAGACAGTGGTGAGGGCAGTGCTTTTGGTCAAATGTTTCATCCGTTTGCAAGTCATTCTTACAGATTACCACTGTGTAGCACGATACTTCTTCCCATCATGCAACATGGGCCGGTGGCTGGCTGAGAATCTGATGGTGATGACGGAGGTTGACAGGAACGTGACGCACGGTTGGATTATGTTGCCAAGTTACTTGCTTGTCCCAGGACAGGTGGGTTTCCTTATGATACATAACTTTGTTCTGGCTATCTGCTCCATGTTTCATGTCACAGATTGAGTTGTCGTGCAGGACTACTTCGAGAACGCCATGGGCCACATGAAGGATCAAAATGTCATTCATTTTACAGATTGGGCACGGGCACATCATCAAGAGGGGAGGGAGTGGAAGAGACTTCGGCTTTGTGCAGGCAAGATAGTGGAGTGGGGCTTGTTTAGAAGGATTCCAGTGGGAAGGTTTGTTGTGTCCAGTTGGTGTGACATCTGTTGGTTTGTCGGCTTTACTCATAATGATGCTGGGATGGCAGATATGCGCAAAGATATTTGTGTGCTTCTCAAGACATTGCAACAATTTCAATGCAGTTTCACATGTAAATGAGGAACTTTTTTAGGACTGCAGATATTGGAGAGGGTGGGTCTTCTAACCACATTGGATCGTGCCTCAGATTGATCTTCCCGAGAGGTAGCATGCCTACAGTTGACAATGTGGGAGCGGTCGAGTGAGCCATTGATCCAAATTCGTCGGTTCCTGCTGCCGTTGGAAGATTTGTACATTACACCACCAACACAGAGCCATGCCATGCACAACAGAGGCTATGAGGTCAGTTTTCTTTTCATCATTGGTGACCCCAACAGCGGCTAAGTACACTTCCAAACTCATGAGCCACATCCGCACGATCGGTCCTTGGAAGTTTGTAGGATCGAATGACTCAAGAAGTGCCGAACAAATCTGAGGTTGACTTCAGAGTTGGATGTTTCTCTCGATGAATGTTACTTCTCATGAGTGCGCATTTTCGAGCTCCATTGCCGTATAGAGTTGTTGGAGCAAAAGGGTGTTAATACTCTTGAGCCCCGTCAGCTTCTTGTTCATGTCTTCATTAATGCGAGCTTGTCGGTCGGACCCTCCCATCGTTCCACGTGTCCACCCAGCGGGCAAGGACGGAGGCAAAGGTTTCTCGATCCCAGAGGGTCTGTCACCAGATTGGCTGTCAGGGTCATTAGTGCTACGCCATTCGTCTCAAAGATTGACTATATCGCCTAATTCACTTGGATAGCATCGTTAACAACGTGTTGTTAATCCTCTGTTGCCAAAGTGTTCACCAATTATTGCTATTCATCGCTGGGTGTGCTTGCTCTCCATCGTGGTCGAGAAGGCCGTGAACATATAGACAACGGAGATGCATTAAAGACTCATGTAAAGTTTTTGCCTTGTAGTTAATGTGTCGGATGCCCCTATAGCAGCGTCGCGCTTTGATACCAAGTGTTACACCAAGTGGAACGTGAATGGTTCACATGGATGAGATGCGGATCAGAAGTCAATTCGAGGAATAGGGACAATTGGATAATTTGTACTTAGTAGTAAGTGTACTTCGATGACAAGTGTGAAACATGTCGAGTACACATACATAATGCCAAGGAACATAATGAATCATATGTTGGATCTTGGGCGCTTCAGTCGAGTAACGTGTGTGAAGCTGCATCGTGAGTGGTCCCTTCGAAAAACTCCATTGAGAAGTCGAGCGGTTTGGAGAATATTAATGCATGGCTTTATGGGTTCCAACACCGTCGAGAAGTTGACCGAAAGCTATCAAAACATCAATATGATGTGCAATACATCTGTCGACCTATTTACAAAGTGGGCAAATGTGTTACAATGTTTACAATCGGGGAGCAGGTGGCCAAAATGCGCTCCCTCAAACGACGTTCAAATCTCGTGGTCGTTGCATAGTAGGTCACAAGTTTAATGCCATAGATGCCCACGGAATTTTATAGACTTGTGTACGTCTTGGACGTAACATGTCCCACCAAAGGGCCACCTTTGAACCACTTCATCATCAATTCGTATTCTGCCTTTGAAAAATACTCGGGTTTCACTAACGTTCCAATTGAAAGGTTCCAAGAAAAACATTAGATATTTCTCTTATGTGAGGATTTTCTGAAAAAGATGACACCCCACCGAAAAAATCCAAAGTATTCCATCCATTTTCTGTGCCCTTGCAGAAAGCGCCAGAATTGGCTTTCATTGTTTTTGCATCCCCCTCCAACCATGTCATTTTTGTGTGCCCTTCCAGGAAGTCATTTTGGAGTGCCCTTCCAGAAACATTCCATCATTTTGTATCCCCTGTTAAAATCCCCTGTTAAATTTGAGCTGTACTCGGGAAGAGGCCATGGCTGGAAGTGTCCATGGGGAATTCAAGAAGTCGGCCGCAGACGTAGGGACTGGTTCTGACTCATCCGACTCGGACATGGCAGAGAAAGGGGGAAAAAAAGGCTCTGCCGCAGAGTACCCCACGGACCTTGCTGGAGTTTTTTGCGTCCTCCCGCAAGAAATAAATCCTTGCTTTGCGCTGGAAATCCTTTTGCGACAGAGCCGGTTGACCCGTGAAAAGTGGGATCGAACCCAGTCCCCAAGGTTTGTGAAGGTTTGCGTTGAAGTGTCCAAACCTTCATGCTACTCAAACGAGCAACTTCTGGAAAAACATTGGTCATATCCGATTGCCAAAATCTTACAATCAAAGTCATTCAATCGACTTTTGGCCTTCACTTTAAACAACCTGCCGCAGAAGTTTGTTGCATACTGTTTTGCCACTTGGAAGTGGTAATGCGTCAGCCCTAGCATGCTGGAGAACTGGGGTGAAACGCATTGTCCAATCGAAAATCTGGGCGCGAGTCCTGACGTGGACCTGCCGTCTGCGGCGGGTCCGCGGTGGTCGCTATATTTTTTTTGCGGAGGCCACATCAGCTTGCTTGTGTTTTGCAAGGCCAGGTCAGTTGGCGAGCCCACCTTTGCCGCCCGTGCCTTTGCTGTCGTGTCGGAGTCCGGCGAGACGGGACCAGGCTCATAAGCCGGTGTCACACTGAACGAACTCAACTCACCCGGGAAGTCGCGGTGAGCTAAGTTCGTAGGGCTGATCAACTCATTCGTCGCAAACCGCGTCGAATGTGCTCGATCGACTCGATGGCGTACACCTTTCCGCGTTTAAGTTCATTCAGCAGCAGTGTGACACCATCCGATAGCAAGTAGCATGCATGTTTCAAAATCTTTTTTTTTTTCATTCTCGTCAAACTGGAGTGACGTCGTGCATGCAATGACGTGCCTCGCTTTGATGACGTCACAATCCAGGTGAAGACAAGAAAATTCAGTCAGCGGCGGTTTGAACGATAGCTTTTTGTCCGCAAATTCCGTAACCGTGGAGGGTTGCGAGGAGTTGCTACACCTTGGGGGTTATAACACGATTCTAGCAACTTGTCGACGGTGCCCAATTTTTCACGTGTTTTTCGATTGGTGCGACTCGACAACATGGGTCAACGCTGACAGTCTTGCGTCAGAAAATTTCTGAAACTCTCTGTCAGTGCCAAACCGCCGAGGCAAGTTGCTACGGGCACCGGAGTGACCGCAAATGTCCGACGACGACCTCCGACTTGTCGGTTTTTTTTTAAGAGCGAACTTAGAATGCGGCTCGGAGTTGCTACCGGGCGGTGTGACACCGGCCATAAATCCCTTCATTTGTTGTTCATGAAATCCAAATGTTATCGGCTGTCCAGCGATTGGCAAGGTTGTCGCTCAGACCCACCTTGTGTAAAGGGCAAAAGAGCCAGCATATCCACATTCCCGAAGGGCGGACCCTCCCATATCCTCGAACGGAAAAATACGTCCCCCATATCCACCTATTTAAAAATGAAAAACCCCATATCCAGTGTACTTGTCGTTAAGAGCGCCATGTCCGGAACGGACGTTACAACTACGTAATACCAGTATGGCATTCTTGTTTAAAAGGAGTGGACACGGGGTCATTGTTTTTTGGGTAAAATGTACGAATTGGTTATCCGTAGATTACGACTGTCCATTGCTGGAGAACGACCGGCCACGGAATATCGCTCCTTTTTTTAAGGAAAATGACACAGTCCAATAGTGTCATCCTCAATGTGTTATATGACAGCGACCCCACCAAATGGCCATTGTATTATTAGGGGATAGCATTTATGCATAAGGAGGTCATCGGACTCCGTGTACTTGTTACCGATAAGCACTAAGGACCAAACTTCTTATGAAGAAAACCATCCCTCACAGAGGCACTTACAACGGAAAGTAACTACACCTACTGTCGTCTCGCTGGTCGTCGCTGTCTGCAGCCGCCAGCCTGTCAACCTTGTCCAAGATGTTCCGTCCATCATTCACAATGCGTCGTTTGCGCAACATCCATTCGCAGACTCGATGTGTCGCAATGCGACACGTCGATTCGGCTAGCGTGCATACATGAGGCCGTCATTGTCGTGATTTTTTGTGTGAGGGAGACGTTCAAGCCTCGCGAACACGTGCCACTATGTCTGTTTTGTGTATCATGCATACGTCGTGTCAACAATTGGCGAAGAGACCATCGTCTTCCAAAGTCCTGTCCAGGCTGTCTTGTGGTCCCCCATTGGATCCTGCTCTCGTCCGCTGTCGTCAGTAAGGTCCAATGCCCCGTCATGCTCCTGAGACACCCACCATACTACGCTACCGCGCGCCATGGATGCGGATGTCGACCCCTGTGAGCCCGGTGAGCATGGATATCTCATGTGTTTACTTCTAATTTCACATGTATTGGACCCACGTCGTCTAAGATGGTTGCCCAGTTGCAGTGGGCTGCGTCGCGTAGGCGTCTGTCAGGCGATGTTCTTGTGCTTTTTCAATCGCATGGTCTGACAAGCCCACAGCTCAACGAGCCAGGACTCGTGCCCCAAACCCCATCCACCCAAAACATCATGTATGACGAGCACTTTGAGCATGAGCAACGTGCTCAGGTGCTCCTGATTTCGCCACAACAAGCAAGAGACACACTAAGGCTATCTCGCCCGAGTCATGCTGCTTGTAAATGCTAAGCCCCGTTTTTTCCAGTGTTCTGAAGTTTATGGTTTTCGGTCTGTCCCTTCAATCGTGCCGTGCCTTTATTTGTGGTGCAATGTCCTCGGACGATGAGGTGTCGGGTGTGGCCCCAAAGTGCCGAGAGGCAGAGCCTGCTTTTCCTGCAGGGATGTCGTTCCGAGACATGGCGGAGGCACGCGCAGCAGTGGATGACTACGCCATCACGAACCGCATGACTATTCGGTGGCTACGCAGTGAGAAGACACGGTTCACTGCACGGTGTGGACAGTTCAAGGACAAGAGTTTCCCGTGGCTTCTCTTTACCCATGTGGCCCCAAACAGCGACGTCGTCGTAGTCTTCGATTTTTTTCTACGGCCACAAGTGTATCCCGGGAGTTGGTCGTGGATATCCGGCAAAGATTATGAAGTGGGTGGTGCGATAGATTGAGTCAACGCTAAAGCAAAACCCAACAGCTGAAGTCAAGACGTTGTCAGCCGTGGTGCGCAACGCAACTGGCAAGGCGGTGGACAAGAACACGATGTACCGGGAGAAGAAAAAGGCGCAGGAAAATCTCATCGGCCCCAAAGCCTTATCGTGGAGCCTATTCCCAGTGTACTGTGACGCGGTAGAACATTTTGACTTGTTTTTCTATGGCTCTTTTTCATTCCATGACATGGTTGTCGACATGGTTGTAACAATGTGTTCCCTATGCTCTGCAGCTGAAGCGTGTGGACCAGAACACGCATGCCTTGGCGGAGACAACCAAGGATGGCGTCTTCATCCGGGCGTTCGTCGCACATGGTGCCACTGTCCTGGGGTTCCAGCACGCTCACCGGATCCTAACGATGGACAGGAAGCATCTTGAAAACGGGCACAAACAGGTGCTCCTCATCAGCCAATGTTTTAACGCCAACGACAACGCTCTACCTATGGCGTGGGCCATGGTTCAGGGCAAGAATGAAGAGATTTGGAAATGGTTTTTGGAGCTGCTTGCCATTGCGTATCCCATGACGGCAGAAAAGGGAATGGTCGTAATTTTCGAATGTGACAAAGGTTTGTTGAACGCTGTGGCGAAGGAGCTGCCAGGGGCACATCACACCTATTGCTGCTTCCACTTGCGGCAGAACATAAGGCAGAAGCTCAGGAAGCAAGCTGTGTACTTCTTTTGGCGGCTGGCACATGCGCTCACACCAGCAGAATGGAGGAGTGCGAAGAACATCAACGTGTCGTCAACTCTCGCAATGCAGTATACCTCCTTGGAACAGACGGGGTGGGCGGCATTCCTAAGGAACAGTAGGCCAGGGTGTACTGTCCTGTCGGGTATGGTGGACACACCACGTTGAATGCAGCATACAACTTTTCCCCTTCTATTGCTTTGTGTCCCTGGACATGTAGGTGCATCGCCTGCTTCCACATAGGCGCAAAATCAGCAAGTCATGCGAAGGACAACTTGTGCCGATGCCGGCAAAGTGGCTGTTAAACAGTAGCGTCTTATCTCATAACTACAATGTCGTGGAGGAAGGGCCCCAGAGATGCAGCGTGACGGGGCCAAGAAACAGGACCCGCATGGTGAACGTGTTGAACCGGACGTGCACTTGCGGTGCATGGAAGGAGTGGGGTCAGCCGTGTGCGCATGCATACGCCTTCGTCATCGGCCGTGGGGAGCAGGCGGAGGCATTGTGCGACCTTAGACTCACATGCATGGCATATGGGCGCACATACAACTTCTCAATGCCAGGCGTTAACCCAGCGTCACTGAAATCCGGAAGGGAGTGCTGTGGCAGCAGCCTGGCCCTAAACATGGAGCAGGGCTGTCAAAGAGCGCTCCATGGGACCACGAGGACAAACGTCAGAAGAACTACACATGTCCCCACTGCGGCCAAAAGGGACACACCATGAAAAATGTACGAACGAGCGTGCTGTGGCTACAGCCAATGCTCTTCAATTCCGGCTACAGCGCGGAGAAGTTGCTGTGAGGGCAAAGGCCTATGCCGGTCAGTGGCTTCAAGCCAAGACCCAGGCAGAGAGAGAAGCTGCAGCAGCTGTAGCAGAAGTTGCCAAAGCTGCCACTGGTACCCCCCGCAACACCGCACCATTTTCACGCACTGCAGGCACAGCAGCAGACACCATTGTCCTGCTTTCCGACGACAGTCCAGGCACCAGCGTGTTGGGGATTGGCGCAGGCTGGGGATGGGCGGTGCATGCAGGGCGCAGGAGCACCAGTGAGACATCAAGCATAGTTGTTGCTGCAGCCTCTGTAGTCATAGCGACAACTACAAGGACAACAGGGTCCACGCCTGCCATCAATGACGACGTTAAGTACGACCCCGAGGCAGCGGGATATGACTCTGCTCAAGAAGAGATCTATGATCCTGAAAGGCACGTTCTAAGTGACTCAGATAAGGAGGAGCAGGAGGACGGTGACGAATTCACTTACCCACAGCAACAGAGGGAGTGGGAGGCAAGAAGTGTTCTTGAGCAGCAAGAGGTTTGCGTCATGGACGGCTGGGAGGAGTGTGTTGAAGAGTGGGATGACGAGCCCGATGTGTTCTAAGATGTAAGCATGACATGTTGTTGTAGAAGCAGCTTCATGAGGTTGTTATGGTTTCTTTTCTTTGAGGCTTCCCATTAATCCTCAAGTGTCATCTTTTGTGTCGTGCAGGTCATGGCCAAGTGGGACCAGCTCGGAGCACACATGGTCACAACTGGACATAACAACTGGGAAGAGCAGGATGGTTCCTTGCCTCCACCACTGGGTATACAAGGGATCTCACAGCGCTGATGACTTATGTCAATGTGGATAGGTGTTGTAGAGCTAGGACAACACTAGAATGAGAAGCACGTGGGGTAGGGTGGGTCTGAGTGCACACAAACTTCATGGAGTTTTTTTAGTTTTGCCAGATGTTTTGTCCTCATAAACCATGTTCTTCTCTCAACATGTGGTCAAACGTAGCCACTGTGAAAGCAAACAGTCCACTCAATGACAGCAGGCAGACATGGCCGTGCAAATAATGAATCCAGGAATCCTATGCTTACATGTTGTGCTATAAAAGATCCCCTACATCTTATAGTTCATTCTCCTCCATTTACTATCACTTTTGACGTCTCATTGTTACGCCGGAGCCAAGTGTCATGGGTTCTGTGACATCCTTCCTGGCTGGAGCGGGCGTGACATACATCCTCATGACGTGGAAGGAATGGACACCAAGGCCAGTAAACATTGTGAAAATGTACATGTTTCCATGTCAACATGGAACATGTCCGAAATGTCACAGTCCGTGTCACGAGGAGGAGGAAGATGTCTTTTACTACATGGACGGTGTTAGACAGAGGGCTTAGACTCTACATCATCCGATGCAGAAGACGATGTGGACTTTGTCGACTGCTACCCTGATAGCTGTTGTCTCACTGGCAACTTGTGTCCTACCTGTGAGATCATGGCCTGGATCCATTCATTGCCGCCTACGGTCAGCGATGGTTGGTTAGTGGACGGCCTGGTCCGTTCATGGCAGCTTGTGCACAATGAGTGCGATTGCCCACGAATATGGAACCACAATAGGAATCCCCTTTGTGGAAGTAATAGAAACAATGTTCCATTTGAACTGGCCATCTTGTCCTTGTCATTGTTTGTTATTGTCACAAGTGCACTAGACATGTTGTTTGTAAATGCAAGAAGTTAATGATGATGTGCCCAGGAGTGCACACAAGTTGCGGCCTACAACAGACACAATGTTCCATTTCAACTGGCCGTCTTGTCCTCGTCGTTGTTTGTTATTGTCACAAGTGCACTGGACATGTTGTTAATGAATGCAAGAAATCAGTATTGATGTGCCCAGGAGTACATAAACCAATGACATTAGCATAGTTCTACCCAATCGTGCATCCCAATGTGGTGTACTATGTCATTTGCTAATGTCCTTCAGTTTGCCGTGTAATTACATGGGATTTGCATATGTATCCAATTTGCATTTGAACGAGTTTACAATGCATCCCTGAACAGAATCATTTTTTCTTGCCCATGTTCATTTCTAATGCACATACATCCCTTACAAGTATGCTTTACAACGTGGACACTTTGTAATGTTTGCAGTTACCATGTTGCCTTCAACGGTTCATGGGAATAATGATTATTCCACAGCAAATGACATCATGGGCAAATTTCTAAGAATTTCACAGCCTTGCACGAGGCGTGATCACTTCGTCCACTAACTGGTCCGTGCTCTTCCACGGTTCCCAGGTGTTCAAACATTCCTTAGGCCGGGGTGAAGGCATAAGGTGTCCAGTCACCCAACACATTGCTTCCGGCATTAGCCCTTCGCCTTCTGTGAAAATCCGCTCGTAGGGTGCACATCTTCGGTCCCACTCCTGCTTTATGAGCTTCCACTGCTGTAGTGCTTTGCAAGGTTCGGGCCACGGAACGTCTACGCACCACCGTACATGTGTTGGCACCCTCGTAGGGGTTGGGCTCCGTCCCTAAGACATTGAAGCGGTGTGCATGCACTGTATGGGTTAATGAAAGTGAACGACATCGATCCGTACATGATTTTCGTGAATGTTTGATGGCGGTTAATGGTCACGTCATACTGGTTTGGGACCTTTTGCACTCGTAAGCATTGTAGTCGCTGACTATGGACGTCACCGTCATTCCAAGTTTTCGCGGCATAGAAAAGCGGGCTCGATTCGAACAGTCGCCAAAGTACACATCCATTCATAGTACAACCCCCCCCCCCCCCCCCAGAAAGGACGCTCTTACCACGCCTCTCAGCTATAGTGCAAAACATCCATGATGTCCATGTTGGTGTGTGTGGCTTCCCCCTGTCACGAGCGACGGCAAGGAGAGCAGCGCTACAGGAGAGAGCGATGACATGGTCCCGGATGCGGACCCCGGAGACACCGGCGCGTCGGCAGGTGGTGGACCACCCACTCGGAGCTGATCGATGACTACGCCAGCGTCGTGGATGCTGTCTCGGACCTCTTGCAGGTTTTTTTGCAGCCTATCCTTGATACGGATGCAGCTGGCACCGGAGCACCGACGAGTGGTGGCTTCATCCACCAGCAGCTGCCAGAGAGCTGCCACGATGCCCTGGGTGCTTGCCGGGGTGCTTTGCGGTTCTTCTGTAGACACTAGAGTTTTCTCAGTGGACTGGCTCTTAAGCCCGATTTGCATGTTTTGCATTTTCTGTCCACCAATCGGTGCCAGACTTGTACGTGTGACCAGTTGTAGTGTCCGGCTTGAGATTCTACATCTCTAGGTTCAGACAGCGTAGCGTTCTGATTTGTCTGCGCAGAGTTACGGCCAAAACAGTGTTTTGGGCCGGTTTTTAGGACAGACCTTGCACTGCCGCGTGCGACACCTGTCGTGCGCAGCGGCAGGTATTTATGCTGTGGACTTGTCATTTGTTATCTCTCTCTACAATTATATTCACTTTGAGTTTCCTGACACTCTGTTCGTGTCCCAACCCAGACCCTTGCAGTTTTGTTTTTAACTTGTGACTGTTGTCACACGCTGACCTGGCGCTAACGCCTAATGTCGCGGCAAGTGGTTAGGAAGGTTCTAGGAAACTTCTCATGGAATCAGAGCAAACGAGCCACAGCTCGTTGTGCTATGCAACAGAGACGCAGCAGCAGAAGCAACAGTGAGTGGCTGCAGCGGCAGCCACCCATAGCAGCAGCAGCAGATCCTGCAGGGACCCACCGCGACTACATTGCAGCGGAGCGATGGAGGTAGCAGAGATAACGGCGGTAGCTGCAAGCAATAGCGGCCGTAGCAACAACGAGCGGCGGGAAGCACTTGCAGTGGTAGCGGCTACGGGCAGC
Organism: Penium margaritaceum; assembly: GCA_023375785.1. Taxonomy (NCBI): domain Eukaryota; kingdom Viridiplantae; phylum Streptophyta; class Zygnematophyceae; order Desmidiales; family Peniaceae; genus Penium; species Penium margaritaceum. Next base: position 13,203 of record SZWC01022305.1, on the reverse strand, counting down.
ACCCACAGTAGCAGCAGCACCAGGTGGTAGCAGCAGCCGTGTCTGGCTACCGGTGTGTCCACACACAGAAAAAAAAGGGGGGAGGAGGAGAAGCAGCTCGCAGGAGAAGCAAAAGCTTGCGGCAGCGGCTGCTGGGAGCAGTGAGCAACAGCAGCAGCAGCGGCGTGCACGAGGCGTAGCGGCAACGCCAGCGGGCAGCAGCCGCAGCAGCGGCGCCGGCAGCACGCACTTGCAGCAGCAGCGGTGGCGGGTAGCAGCCATAGTAGTAGCGGCGGCGGCGAGCAGCTGCAGCAGCTGCTGTAGCAGCATTTGCAGTAGCAGCAACAGTAGGCAGCAGCCGCAGCAGCAGCCGCAGCAACAACAGCAGCAGGCAGCAGCTGCAGCAGCAGTAGCAGTTGCTGTAGCAGCTGCTACTGTCGTGCCTCAGGGGGACCCGACGCAAGGGACCCCGCCCAAGAGTGGGGGGGGGTTGGTCGGTCGGGCCCGTCGTGCCCCCAGAGGGCGCGATAGCCCCGGCCAAGCGCCGGCGCTTGAGCAGGCGCGTGTCGGCCAAACGCCGCCCCCCCCGCTGGCTAAGAGGGACAGGGGAGGCCGACGGGCGGCCTCGGGCCGGTTGCACGCGAGGGAGGGAGCGAGCTCCCCCTCCAGTGTGCTCGCCGCGAGGGTCGAGCTAGAACGGAAAAAAAGGAGAGAAAAGAGGGGGGGGGGGGCTCGAGTGGGGCACCCCAAAAAACCCCAAAGGGGGCACCCGAGGAGGTGGCACCATAAAAA
>SZWC01022305.1:0-12355 GCA_023375785.1 Penium margaritaceum | reverse complement strand
TGTGCTCGCCACGAGGGTCGAGCCAGACCGGGAAAAAAAATGAGAGATGAGAGGGGGGGGGACCTCGAGTGGGGCACCCCAGAAAACCCCAAAGGGGGCACCCGAGGAGGTGGCACCATAAAAATTTTACAAAAAAAAGGGGGGGAGGAGGACAGGGGGGTCCTCGATTGGGGCAGTTGAGTAAGGCCCGGGAAGGGGTACCCCACTCGCGTCAAGCGTCGATGAACAAAAAAAACAAAAAAAAGTAGGGGATGAGTCTTGTTTTTTTCTTTTTTAATTATTCTACTTTTTTGTGTGGCTTGAGGCCATTACCGTCGGCTGACAACGGGAACCGCTGTAGCAGCAGCAGCTGTGAGAGTCGTAGGAGCAGTAGCAACAGCAAAGGTGGCTTGAGGCCACAGCCGTCTGTTGACGACGGCAACCGGTGCAGCATTAGCGGCACCGAAGGCAACTTGAGGCCATAGTCGACGGGTGCAACATTGTAGCAACACACTACGGCTGAGGTTGTCACCTTGACTGATGACATCGCAGCCCATCTGAGAGACGTTGCTGCACTATTATCCCTCTACGTGGCGTTGTGCACCACTGGGGTTTAGTGTGTGAGATTACCTAAGCTCAGCTCTCAACATGAGCTGCACAGCGTGGCCGTGGGCGTTGCCATCGCCGTGGTATGCGGTTGAGCCTCAGCCGTGGCAGCCGCCACAGGTACAATGGTCCATGTAGCCGTGGCACGAGTCCCACTTGTCCTCAAGATTTTCGTGCTATTACTGTCGAGATAGGTAGCATGGCTGGCGCCAGTGCTAACAGCGCCCTCCTGGGTGGCATGCCCCCTGGGTACGACTCTCTCCACCTCCTTCAGTGGATACGTCACCGAGTGATGCCACATCGCTTCTGCGTGGTGATTTGGCCACCCTACACATGGAGGTCCGGAACCTCAAGCGCATGGTCCAGCAGCTCCTTGACCACGTGACTTCTGAGCGAGCTGCCACTCCGTCGCAGGTGTCGTCTCCCACTTCATCCTCATCTTCCTCCCGACCCTGCATCCCTTCCTCTGACGATGCTAGCATACCAGATCTCTTGTCTACATCCGTCGCCCTCTGCTCCGTCTTTGAGGCTGTCGGCATCATACCGACGGACAGACCCACAGTCCCTTGCCGCACCGCTCGTTCTTGCACTCGTCGTGCACGACGGCGAGCTGCTCGTCTTGCACGGCGCCCACAGGCTGCACCATCAGACGCGGCTGTGGGAGGATTCTCAGGTGACGAGACCCCCTCGTCTCCTGTCCACGGGTTGGTTTGTTGAGTCTCCACAGCTCCTGCCGAGGTGTCAGCCGTGGGGGGGATGGTTTGTCCGCTGACGACCGCGGTGGAGCTCTAAATTGGTGATGCGACTGCTCTACAGCACACATTGATTGAGGCGGATGACGTCACACAGCAGACTCAGCTAGCGGAGAGTTCGGCGGGGGGAGACGTTCGCCGTGATGGAGACTCTTCGTCGGAGAAGGATTGGTCTGAGGCTGAGTCTGAGTCAGGGATGGAGATGGAGTTCGTTGATATCCTGGGGAATGACATGACGACGGCCGATGCAGGAGCTGCGCTTGACGGTGTGCGCACTCCCGCGTTAGCCGGTGTGGAGACGGCTGTCATGGTGGTAGGAGTAGCAGCAGGGGCAGGTGATAGAGATGCTGATACTCGGCCCCCAGCAGACGCCCAGGTGGTTCTGAAAAATAGACCTGAGCAGCAGGAGCAGGTGATGGACCACCAGGACGAGGTAGACTTCCTCTATGAGGACCAGTCGTCCATTGTGGAGTGGTCTGAGACAGGCTCGGAGGCAGACGTAGAGGCCCAGTGCGCCGCCGTATTTGCAGTAGCCGCGGCACGAGCACGAGATGGCCCCTCAGCGATAGTAGACGTCCGCGTGTGCGACATGGAGGATGCAGAGCGAGCTGTGGACCTCCGTCCCCTCGTTGCCATGGCCGATGTCGCTGACACCATGGCGGTTCTAGTCGATGACAGAGCTACAGTGGTGGCTATAGTTCCTGCACCCGAGCGCCTACGCTCCGCGGTCGACGAGCAGGAGGCAGTGGTGGGTCGAGCGGAGGCGCACGTGCAGAGTCCCGTGGTCGAGCTCCGGGAGGCCAGCAGCCGCTGTTACACCGTGGATGTTCCAGCACGACGGACTGTCGAGGAGTGTGTGGAGGATGTACACAGGCGTCTCGAAGCAGCTGAGTGGTCTCTACAGGATGCAAGCCTGGGATAGGCTGACCTCCAGCAGCAGGTGGATGATGGGCTGTGCACCACAGGTCATGAGGAGCACCACGGCACTGACCACACCTTCGATGACCACGACGTCGCCGCGGATGTAGCTATACCTACACATGCCGTCGTCCGGCGAGCAGCTGGCAGCCGAGCGATAGGTGTGTCACGAGCAGCAAGTGCCTTTGCAGCAGTCATTCCTATAGCCCCAGACAACTTATGTGGCGACTCATTGTCTTGGGCTCCCCGTCTACCAGCACCTCGTGGCTCCACGGCACTTCAGTCGACGACTGACGTAAAGGACATCGACTTGTGCGACGAGCAGGCTCAGCTCCACTCCTTTCTACGGGGTGAGACCGTGAGGCTACAGGAGGCTCTGGCTTGTGCCAACGCGCACACTATTGAGGTCCACCGTCAGGTTCGTTTCCCGACTGACCATCTACATGCCGCAGATGCAGCCAGCCGGTTGGCTGCCGCTTCAGAGCTTGTCGAGCTCCAAAAGGGAGCCGTGCCCCCTCCTCACGGATTGCGTTGGGAGCAGCCATCAGCTTTGCTCGTACTGACAGCCTCTGCAACCGAGGGGGAGTGTTGGTGTGTGGACTTTGGCCTGACACCTTTTTAAGGAAAGCGAGGTTACTTAGGCTGCGGCACGATGCTATGGTCCAGGTAGTGCTGGTCGAGACCAGCGCACCTGGTGAGTTTCACCGGTGTGATGTGGAGACCCATTGCCTCTATGTGTTATGTATGATCCATGCTAGGTTATGCTGGTCGAGACCCGCACACCTGTTGAGTTCTACCGGTGTGACATGGAGACCCATTGCCTCTATGTGTTATGTATGATCCATGCTAGGTTATGCTGGTCGAGACCCGCACACCTGTTGAGTTCTACCGGTGTGACATGGAGACCCATTGCCTACATGTGCTATGTATGATCCATGCATGATGTGGTCGAGACCCGGACACCCGGAGACATTTCTCCGGGGTAACGAGGAGACCTTGTTTCTCTGTCTCTCTTGCTTGATGTTTGACACGTAGGTGTGTGATTCACTTCGTGCATGGTCGAGACCCGGGCATTTCGTGGGATGCACCATTGTCACGAGGAGACCTTGTGCTATGGTATGCTTGATCAGTGCTCGCTATGATTGGTTCCCTGAGCCATTACCTCTTGCCTTCGCTCAGACATCATTATGTTGAGAGTTGTGTGAGCCAGGGGGAGTGTTGGTGTGTGTGGCTTTCCCCTGTGACGAGTGACGGCAAGGAGAGCAGCGCTACAGGAGAGCGCGACGACATGGTCCCGGATGCGGGCCCTGGAGACACCGGCGCGTCGGCAGGTGGTGGACCACCCACTCGGAGCTCATCGATGACTGCGCTAGCGTCGTGGATGCTGTCTCGGATCTCTTGCATGTTTTCTGCAGCCTATCCTTGATGCGGATGCAGCTGGCACCGGAGCACCGACAAATGGTGGCTCCATCCAGCAGCAGCTGCCAGAGAGCTTCCACGACGCCCTGGGTGCTTGCGGGGGTGCTTTGCGGTTCTTCTGCAGACACTAGAGTTTTCTCGGTGGACTGGCTCTTGAGCCCAATTTTCATGTTTTGCATTTTCTGTCGACCGATCGGTGTCAGACTTGTGCGTGTGACTAGTCGTAGCGTCTGGCTTGAGATTCTGCATCTCTAGGTTCAGACTGTTGGTGTGAGGACTTTGGTCTGACATCTTTTTTAGGACAGCGAGGTTACTTACGGTGCAGCACGATGCTATGGTCCAGGTTATGTTGGTCGAGACCCGCGCACCTGGTGAGTTTCACCGGTGTGATGTGGAGACCCATTGCCTCTATGTGTTACGTATGATCCATGCTAGGTTATGCTGGTCGCGACCCGCGCACCTGTTGAGCTCTACCGGTGTAACGTGGAGACCCATTGCATACATGTGTTATGTATGATCCATGCATGATGTGGTCGAGACCCGGGCACCCGGGAACACGTTTCCGGGGTCACGAGGAGACCTGTTTCTCTGTCTCTCTTGCTTGATGTTTGACACATAGGTGTGTGATTCACTTCGTGCATGGTCGAGACCCGGGCATTTGGTGGGATGCACCATTGTCACGAGGAGACCCTGTGCTGTGGTATGCTTGATCAGTGCTCGCTATGATTGGTTCCCTGAGCCATCATCTCTTGCCTTCGCTCAGACATCATTGTGTTGACAGTTGTGTCAGCCAGGGGGAGTGTTGGTGTGTGTGGCTTCCACCTGTCACAAGCGACAGCAAGGAGAGCAGCGCTACAGGAGAGCGCGACGACATGATCCCAGATGCAGACGCAGCTGGCACCGGAGCACTGACGAGTGGTGGCTCCATCCACCAGCAGCTGCGAGAGAGCTGCCACAACGCCCTGGGTGCTTGCCGGAGTGCTTTGCGGTTTTTCTGCAGACGCTAGAGTTTTCTCGGTGGACTGGCTCTTGAGCCCGATTTGCATGTTTTGTATTTCCTGTCCACCGATTGGTGCCGGACTTGTGTGTGTGACCAGTCGTAGCATTTGGCTTGAGATTCTGCATCTCTAGGTTCAGACGGTGTAGCGTTCTGATTTGTCTGCGCAGAGTTACGGCCAAAATAGTGTTTTTGGGCCGGTTTTAGGACAGACCTTGCACTGCAGCGTGCGACACCTGTCGTGCGCCGCGGCAGGTGTTTATACTGTGGACTTGTCATTTGTTATCTCTCTCTGCAATTATATTCAGTTTGAGTTTTCTGACACTCTGTTCGTGTCCCAACCCAGACCCTTGCAGTTTTGTCTCTAACTTGTGACTGTTGTCACACGCTGACCTGGCGCTGACGCCTAGTGTCGCGGCAAGTGGTTAGGAAGGTTCTAGGAAACTTCTCATGGTATCAGAGCGGCGAGACCTCTCTCGCTGAGCTGCGCCGCAGAGACGCACCACCGGCAGCAGCAGTGAGAGTCACCGCCGCCGCCGTATCCTGGGACTCGTTGCAGCCGTTTTCAGGAGCGACATCACTACGCAGTCCCGTCCACCTTTCCCGGTTCGCTCTGGCAGTCACCAGCTCCAGCAGCCAAGCAAAGCAGCAGCAGCAGCAGCACCGGGTGGCAGTAGCAGTCTTTTCTGGCTGGGCATTTTGACCAACAAAAAAAAAGAAAAAAAAGAGGTAAGCAGCTCGCAGCAGCTCGCTCGCAGCAGCTCGCTCGCAGCAGCTCGTAGCAGCTCACAGCGTGAATCGGCGGCTGCGAGCAGTAGCAGCTCGCAACGGAAGCAGCAGCGAGCAGCGGCAGCGGCAGCGGGCAGCACCAGTGGCAGCAGCAGCCACGGGCAGCAGCAGCAGCACGGCGACAGCAGCAGCAGCATTGCGCGAGCTGAAGCGCCAGCAGCAACAGCAGCAGCAGCAGCATTGCAGCAGCAGTAGCAGCATTGCAGCAGCATTGCAGCAGCTGCAGCGGCAGCCTAGCAGCAGCGTGCAGCAGCAGTGCGCAGCACTGCCTTGCAGCTGCCATAGCAGCTGCAGCAGCAGCAGCACTGCGCGGCAGCAGCAGCAGCAGCGGCGGCGACGGCGAGCAGCTGTAGCGTGCAGTCGCAGCTACACACACGCATAGCAGCAACAGTAGTAGTAGCACGTGCAGCAGGGGCAGCCAAGGCGGCAGCAGCACCTGCTGCTGCCCCCATTGCGGCAGGCGGGAAGCTGCCTCGCAGCTTCCCGCGACGAGCTCGCTGCGAGCTCGCGGCGAGCTCGCTACGAGCTCGCGGTGATCGGCGAGCCCGCCGATCGGCGAGCTCGTCCGATCGACGAGCTCGCCGCGAGGGTTGAGCCAGACAGCCAACAAAAAAAAAAGGGGGGAGGGAAGGAGGACAGAGGGGGGGGGCCTTGAGTAGGGCACCCCAGAACAACCCCAGAAGGGGCACCCGAGGAGGTGGCCCCAACAAAAAAAAAGGGGAGGATAAAGAGAAAAAAAAGGGGGTGTTCCCTTTACTTTTTTTTTTTGTTCACCTTTTAAGTGCGGCCTAAGGCCACCACCGTCGGCTGACGACGGAACCCGCAGTAACAGCAGCCGTTGCTAGAGTTGCAGCGGTAGCAGCAGCAGCAAAAGTGGCTTGAGACCACAGCCGTCAGCTGACGACGGCACTTGGTGCAGCATTAGCACCGAAGGCGACTTGAGTTTGCACACTTGAGTCGCACAGCAGCCCACCACCAACGCCGTGGTGGCCGTCCTTGCGACGGAATCGCAGCACATCAGAGAGACTGTGCTTCGATCGCTCACCTCCCCTTGTGGCCTTGTGCCAGTGGGAGCGAGTGTCCCAGACACTCACCCACACCACACTCTAGAGATGAGCACATTGGCGTGGCAGGGAGCGCAGCCGGCGTCGTGGCTGGCACCTGCTCCGCATACGCGGCAGATGCCGCGTCCACAGTGGCAGTTCCAGCCGTGGCACACGCCTCAGGCGTCCAACGGCTTTGCATGCTGCTTTTGCTGCGACCGACACCATGGCTGGCGCCAGTGTTGCCAGCGCCCTGCTGGGTGGCGACCGCCCTGGTTACGGTTCCGCCCTACTCCACCATCCGCCTCCGATACAACAGCTCATACAGTCGCGCCCCTCAGTGGAGCTATGGCGGTGGTGTACACCGAGCTCCAGGGTATGAAGCGCATGGTGCAACAGCTCATAGACCACGTGATCTCTGAGCGGGTTGTTGCCATCATGCCGCTTCACACACCCTCTTCTTCCTTCTCGCCATCCTCACCTCCGTCAGTGTCATCACCTGACGATGCCACGCCTCCCGACCTTAGCTCTACATCTGACACCCTACGCTCTGTGCTGGAGGCAGTTGGAGTCATCCAAACCAGTGACCCCTCCACTTCAGGGGTAGTCTCTTCGGCTCGCCATCGTCGTTCTCGGACTCGGCACACGAGGCGGCGGAGAGCAAGTTTGGCGAGACGTGTGCAGGAGGCAGCAGCAGACGCTGCATCGGCAGACGTCACCACGGAGCTGACTCCCTCCTCCCCAGTTGCAAAGTTAGTGCGGCACCCCTTTGCAGCTTCTACCGGTGCGTCGGTCGAGGGGGGGATGGAGTGTCCGCCGACGACCACCGGCGAGTGCATGAGGGATGCGACAGACGGTGCTTCACGACAGGGCACTTTCAGTGAGGACGAGCCATCGGACGAGTGGTCTGAGGCGCAGTTGGAGGCAGACATGGAGATGGAGACTATAGTTGACGTAGCAGAGACCTCAGAGGCAGGTGGGGCAGCACCAGTGGATGAGGCAGTAGTAGCCGTAGCGGTGTCAGCCGGCACATGTAGAGCAAACGTCCGTTCCGCTACATTGGTGACCAGTGGGATGTCGCCAGACGTCCAGGCAGTGGGTGTGTCTGCAGCCATCGACGTCGTGACAGTAGCAGCAGTTGCAGTCATTGCTACTGACGGGACGCTGGCAGTAGACGTGGCTCCGGGAGGAGTCTCACGTGACGAGATCCCCTCGTCTCCTGTCCACGGGTTGATCTATCGAGTTCCCACAGCTCCTGCCGAGGTGCCAGTCGTCGGGGGGATGGTGTGTCCGCTGACGACCGCGGCAGAGCTTGGCATTGATGATGCGACTGCTCTACAGCGCAGGATGATTGAGGTGGATGACGCCACACAGCAGACTCAGCTAGCGGAGGGTTCAGCGGGGGGAGACATTCGTTGTGACGGAGACTCTTCGTCACAGGAGGATTGGTCCGATGCTGAGTCAGAGTCGGGGATGGAGTTGGTGATCGTTGATGTTTTGGCGGATGACGTGACAACGGCCGATGCCGGAGCTGCGCCTGACGATGCACACGCTCCTGCATTAGCTAGTGTGGAGACAGCTGCCATGGTGCCAGGAGCAGCAGCAGGAGGAGCAGGTGATACAGATGCTGATGCTCGGTCCACAGCAGACACCCAGGTGGTTCTGGCAGATAGTGCTGGGCAGCAGGAGGAGGTGATTAACTGCGAGGACGAGGTAGACCTCCTCGATGAGGACCAGTCGTTCGTCGTGGAGTGGTCGGACGCGGGGTCGGAGGCAGACATAGAGGCCCAGTGCGCTGCCGTTCTTGCAGTAGCCGCGGCTAGAGCATGCGATAGCCTCTCGGTGAGAGCAGACGTCCGCGTGTGCGACATGGAGGATGCAGAGCGAGCTGCAGACATCTGACACCCCGCTACCCTGACCGGTATCGTTGACACCACGGCGGTTCCAGCCGATGACATAGCTACGCTCGTCCGAGCTACAGTTCCTATACCCGAGCGCCTACGCTCCACGGTCGACGAGCATGAGGCAGTGGTGGCTCGAGCAGAGGCACACGTGCTGAGTCTCATGACCGAGCTCCGGGAGGCCAGCAGCCATTGGTACACTACAGATGCTTCTGCACGAGAGGTTGCTGAGATGTGCATGGAGGATGTGCACACCCGTCTCGAGGCTGCGGAGTGCTCCCTACAGGATGCACGTTGGCGACGGGCGGACGCACAGCAGCAGGTGGACGATTGGTTGTGCACCAGGGGCTCGGCGTTTCTGCAGGGTGTATGGGTTCCCGATGACAGCGACGATGCTACAGCGGCAGATACACCGACGGATGATGACGTCTGGCCACCTGACACCCGAGTGTCGAGTGTGTCAGCAGCAGCCAGTGACTCCGCAGCACCATCCCCTTTTGGTGCAGCTGCTATGGATGCGGACGCGCTCAGTGGTGACGACCTCCTGCCAGCAGCTGGTGATCAGGCAGCAGCTGAGTCGCCTATTGGCGTGGAGAGCTTCCTACGCGACGAGGAGACGAGGATGCAGGAGGCAGTGACTCGCGCTGACGCGCACATGATGGAGGTCCACTATCAGATTCATTCCGTGACTGACCGCCTACACGTCGTAGATGCAGCTGGCCGGCGGGCTGCCGCAGCAGAGCTCGACGAACTGCACACGCATCTCGACGCAGCGCAGTCCGTGTGGCAGCATGCAGCATAGTAGTTGGCATGCATACGGGAGGCGATACAGTTGGAGGAGGCCCTCAGCGCTGCACCAGTCACATCAGTAGATGACGACAGTAGCGACGACTACAACAGCGATGCCGATGACATCGACGACGCCGCTCCAGGGTGAGGCTCTGTGCGGACACATCCCACCAGCATCGTCGTCACCCTTGCTATTGCTATGCAGGGGTATGTGGCCATGGGGGAGCCGCGCTCCCTCCTCACGGATTGTGTTGGGAGCAGCCATCAGCTTTGCTCATACTGTCAGTCTCTGCAGCCCAGGGGGAGTGTTGGTGTGAGGACTTTGGTCTGACATCTTTTTGAGGACAGCGAGGTTACTTACGGTGCAGCACGATGCTATGGTCCAGGTTATGCTGGTCGAGACCCGCGCACCTGGTGAGTTTCACCGGTGTGATGTGGAGACCCATTGCCTCTATGTGTTACGTATGATCCATGCTAGGTTATGGTGGTCCAGACCCGCGCACCTGTTGAGTTCTACCGGTGTGACGTGGAGACCCATTGCATACATGTGTTCTGTATAATCCATGCATGATGTGGTCGAGACCCGGGCACCCGGGGACACGTTTCCGGGGTCACGAGGAGACCTGTTTCTCTGTCTCTCTTGCTTGATGTTTGACACATAGGTGTGTGATTCACTTCGTGCATGGTCGAGACCCGGGCATTTGGTGGGATGCACCATTGTCACGAGGAGACCCTGTGCTGTGGTATGCTTGATCAGTGCTCGCTATGATTGGTTCCCTGAGCCATCATCTCTTGCCTTCGCTCAGACATCATTGTGTTGACAGTTGTGTCAGCCAGGGGGAGTGTTGGTGTGTGTGGCTTCCACCTGTCACAAGCGACGGCAAGGAGAGCAGCGCTACAGGAGAGCGCGACGACATGATCCCAGATGCAGACGCAACTGGCACCGGAGCACTGAAGAGTGGTGGCTCCATCCACCAGCAGCTGCGAGAGAGCTGCTACGACGCCCTGGGTGCTTGCCGGAGTGCTTTGCGGTTTTTCTGCAGACGTTAGAGTTTTCTCGGTGGACTGGCTCTTGAGCCCGATTTGCATGTTTTGTATTCCCTGTCCACCGATTGGTGCCGGACTTGTGTGTGTGACCAGTCGTAGCATTTGGCTTGAGATTCTGCATCTCTAGGTTCAGACGGTGTAGCGTTCTGATTTGTCTGCGCAGAGTTACGGCCAAAAAAGTGTTTTTGGGCCGGTTTTAGGACAGACCTTGCACTGCAGCGTGCGACACCTGTCGTGCGCCGCGGCAGGTATTTATATTGTGGACTTGTCATTTGTTATCTCTCTCTGCAATTGTATTCAGTTTGAGTTTCCTGACACTGTTCGTGTCCCAACTCAGACCCTTGCAGTTTTGTCTCTAACTTGTGACTGTTGTCACACGCTGACCTGGCGCTGACGCCTAGTGTCGCGGCAAGTGGTTAGGAAGGTTCTAGGAAACTTCTCACAGACGGCGTAGCGTTCTGATTTGTCTGCGCAGAGTTACGGCCAAAACAGAGTTTTGGGCCGGTTTTTAGGACAGACCTTGCACTACCGCGTGCGACACTTGTTGTGTGCCGCGGCAGGTATTTATGCTGTGGACTTGTCATTTGTTATCTCTCTCTGCAATTGTATTCAGTTTGAGTTTCATGAAACTCTGTTCGTGTCCCAACCCAGACCCTTGCAATTTTGTTTTTAACTTGTGACTGTTGTCACACGCTGACCTGGCGCTGACGCCTAGTGTCGCGGCAAGTGGTTAGGAAGGTTCTAGGAAACTTCTCAGTCCACGCATTCCGCTTTGTCCGTTTGCAGAGTACATCGCATACACCCTTGTCCTTTACTTCTCAGGTGAGAGTGCCATCTGTCGGGGGCGCACCAGATAACAGCCAACGACGCTCGGTTCCATTCACGAAAAGTGGTGAACATCGTACAATCCGGTGTGGACATATGGTTCTTTAAATAAAACCTAGTGGACATAAGGTTCTTTTCTTGCGGTACGTGGACATGGCGGTTTCAATGAGCGAGCACGTGGTATTGCACACAAAAAGTCCTCGCCGTCTGGATATGGGGTGGATAAATAGCAATCCGTGGATATGGTGGATCTATGGGGAATTCGATGGGTATATGGTTCCCCCCCTGTCGTGTAAAACTGTTTCCCGCTTTTCGTGTGCGGAAGTCTGCTTCACAGCGGATTGTTCGATCTTCCGTACGCCTGCCATTTCTTGCAGCTGTAGCGACAGCTGCAGCCGCAGCCGCAGCCGCAGCCGCAGACTACCGCAGTTGCAGCCGCTTCTGCAGGAGTAACTGCCTCAGCCGCAGCCGCAGCAGTGACGGAAGCAATCGCAGCTGCACCTGGCGCGGCGTCAGGTCCAGAGGTCCAAAAGCTGCAATTGTAGGTTCTGCTGCAGCACCTGCATTAGCAAAAGCAGCAGTAGCGGCAGCAGCAGCAACAGCAGAAGCAGCAGCAGCAGCAGAAGCAGCAGCAGCAGCAGTAGCAGCAGCAGACACATTGACGGCAGCAACAGACACAGCAGTAGCAGTAGCAGCAGCAGCAGCAGCAGCAGCAGCAGCAGCAGCAGCAGCAGCAGCAGCAGCAGCAGCAGCAGCAGCAGCAGCAGCATCAGCAGGAGTAGCAGTAGCATCAGCAGCGGCACCGTCAGTAGCAACAGCAGCAGCACCAGCAGCCGCCGCAGCAGCAGCAGAAGCAGCTGAAGCAGCAGCAGCAGCGGCGGCGGTGGCGGCGGCAGCAGCAGCAAGAACAGGAGCACCAGCACCAGCTTTAGCAGAAGCAGCAGCAGCAGCAGCAACTTTAGTTGAAGCGTTAGCTAAAGCAGAAGCAGCAGAAGCAGCAGCAGCACCAGCAGGAGGAGCAACAGCAGCATCAGTGACGGCGGCAGCGACTGCAGCGGCGGCAGAGGTGGCGGCGGTGCCGGCAGAGGTGGCGGCGGTGGCGGCAAGGGCAGCAGTATCAACAGCAGCACCAGTAGCAGCAGAAGCAGCAGCAGCAGCAACAGCAGCAGCAGCAGCAGCAGCAGCGGCGTCGGCGGCAGCATCGGCAGCAGCAGCAGCAGCAGCAACAGCAGGAGCTGAAACAAAGGGAGGAGTGGCAGTGGTAGAAGCAGCAGCAGTGCGCACAGCAGC
>SZWC01022303.1:0-13346 GCA_023375785.1 Penium margaritaceum | reverse complement strand
TGTAGCAACCGGATGTGGATTTGCGAAGGAAGAGACTTGCATCAGATTGGGATGGATGAAAGCCAAGGTTGATGAGAGTGTTTCGAAGCTTTGCATGCCACTCTCGGGGTGACTGCTTCAGGCCATAGACTGGCCGTTGGAGGCGCCAAACGTTGTTTGGAGAGGACAGGTGGTTGCCCTTCGGACACTCAAGGTGGATGGTCTCATGAAGATCGCCTTGGAGGAAGGCAGTTGATACGTCCATTGCATGCAATTCCATGTCACGTGATGCAGCGATGTGGAGGAAAGCTCTAAACGTAGTTAACTTGACTTTTGGAGAGTAGGTTTTGAAGAAGTTGATGCCTTCGTTTTGAGAGTACCCCTTTGCGACGTAGCACGCTTTGAACTTGACAGGTTTGCCGAGAAACATTTTCACGTGGAATAGCCACATCCCTTTGACAACGTTTATTATGGAGGGTCTTGGCTCCTCAATGTAGGTGTTGGTCGCTTGAAATGCATGGAGCTCACTCTCGATTTCTCTTTTCCACTCCTTTGCATGTGGACCAGCCATGACTTCTTCAAAAGTGGTTGGCACTGGAATCTGTTGTGGTTTGTGAACTGTGGTGCTGAGAATGGCGTGTTGGTTGGTGCGTGGAGCGCGAGGGAGGCAAGGAAGATTGGTGTACGTGAGGTCAGATGCCGAAGGGCCCATGGCAAGCCAGCAAGGGAGGGGAGTGTGTGTTGAGAGCATGTTTACGACCTGTTCTTGTCTATCTTCTTGAAGAGCAAGATCACCCCCTGAACGTAGACGGGGAAGAGAGGGACAAGAGGAAGACCAATGGGAGCGGAGTAGCTGTTTGGCAAGGATGCATGCAGAATGTCGTAGTGTGGGGGGAGGTGGAGGGGAGGTGGAGGAGGGAGAGGGTTGAAGAGGCGGAGGCGGAGGCGGAGGCAGAGGTGGAGGCGGAGTTGGAGGAGCAGATGAAGGGGAGGAGTCTGCGGGAGATTGAAGGAGAGAGGGTGGAAGAGAGAAATCAGAAGAGGGCAGGTTGGGAAGAGTGGGAGGGGGGAAGAGAGGAAGCGGAGGAGGTGGGGGTGGAGCAGCTGTAGATGTGGACAAAAATGGAGTGGAAGGGTCATTAGTAGGAGGCATTGAAGGGGCATAGAAAAGGGGAGGGTAGGATGATGGTGAGGAGACTTGTGGCAGGATGGAGGGAGAGAGGCCGAAGTGCACCCAGTCAAGGGGCAGGGCGTCGGACTGTTAGTGGAGAAAATAGGGACGGGTTTCGTCGAAGCAAACTTCCACAGTGCACATCTCTTGGTCAAATGTAGGGTCAAGGAAAAGATACCAAGGAGAGTGTAGCACAAAGCTGAGAAAGACGCACGGAACACCTTTAGGATTGATCTTGGACTTGTTGTGCTGAGAGCGTTGTCGTTTGTTGAGAAGGACATAATCCGTGGAACCCCAAACATGAAGGTTGCAGACGTCGGGTTTGGACCCTGTCCATGCTTCCGCGGGAGTGCATTTGGCAAGGAGAGAGGAGGGATAGAAATTGTGCACATGTCAAGCGTAGAGGAGAGCGTACGTCCAGTAGTCGCGAGGGGCAGAGAAATGTGCAACAAGGGTGCGAACGATGTTGAGAAGGGTCTGGTTACGGCGTTGAGCCAATCCGTTTTGTTCAGGGGATTCTCTGACCGTCACTTGGTAATCAATGCCGCAGCTGGTGCAGTTTCTTGCAAGAAGACGAGACAGAAATTCACCGCCATGATTGGACGGCAGACGGCCGATGGAGCGGCCAAACCGGGCAGAAGCTTGGTTGGCCCAAGTGATTAAGGTAGTGTGAGCGTCAGATTTGGAGCGGAGAGTGATCGTCGACAATCGTGAGAAAGAACGAGTGGTTTGTGCGGGACACAGGGCAAATAGGACTGACAAGATCAAGGTGGACAATGTCAAGAGGCCGAGGAGCATGAGAGGGCTTGGGTGGGTGAGAAGCCGCACAAAGTTTGCCTTGAACGCAAGCGGTACAAGGTGGTGCAGACAGAGGTGGGAGAAGAGGAAGCTGCGGAACTCCGAGGACCATGTTGTGAGAGGATAGTTTCTACAATGCGGTGAAATTGGGTTGAAAAAGACGATGATGATGGAGGATAAGAGGGTGGGTTGCGGCATGGACAAGAAACGGCGGTGGTTGTCGTGAGTGCATGTGAAGAAGGATGCCTGATACAAGGCACACGGATGCGGTAGAGGTTGTTGTGAAGGTGGAAGGTGGCAAGGTGGCGACCAGTTGAGGTTGAGAGATGGGCTTGAGTGCCAAACGCAGGAAAATGGACGTGCACTCTTTCTTGTTGTAGCTTGCGCACTGAAAGGAGGTCGGTGCTAAGTGAAGGAAGGTGGAGGCCAGTGACCTGACCATGAATGGAGGCTGGAGAGGCAAGAGTTGCACGAGCGCGACATGTGACAACCATGTCCGTAGTGGCACCGGAAACAGGAATAGGGGACTGGAGAGGAGTGGTGCTGTCTGCATCCTTGAGAGAATGCGAGGTAGCTTCACAATCAAGGGTTTGCTCCGTGAAAGAGTCTGAAATCAAAGTGGGGGAGGGAGAGGACAAGGAGTAGATGTCAAATCCGGTTTCATCGGTAGTGTACGTTGTGGCAACACTTGCATCGGGAGGGATGCAAGTGGCGAGAGTATTCAAGCTAGGTGTAGATACAGGTGTCACACTACCACGTTTGAGTGCTCCGAAATGGCTCGCACGAGCCTTGCACGCCTCAGCATGCCAGTTCGGTCTTTCAGCATAGGTCTTGCCGGGATGTTGGGCAAGCCACTGGTCTGTCTTGAAATGGTCGCAGGTACCTTGAGGGTGGTTGCGTCCACCATAGACCTTGCCTGCATGGGGCCCTAAGAGTGGCTTGTACTGACAGGGAGGGAACTTGTTGGGCCCTGTAGTAAGATGAACCTGAGGAGAGGATGAGGTCGGCAGCGCTGAGGAGAGGAGAGGAGCATGAAGCACAGCAGCTAGGGCTGCCGGCTGGTGCGTCTTCGTGTTGTAGTCTTGTTCAACAGCTACAAGCTTCGGAGAGATGTTGTTGACTGTCAGTTCTACGACAGGAAGTTGAAGAAGCATTTGGCGGATCACCTTGAAATGAGAAGGAAGGCCGTAGATGATGCCCACACACACCACAGCTTCAAGAAGGTCAATGCTCATTGCTTTGAGATCTACAGCAATAGTGGTGCAAGTAGCAACGTAGCCACCTATGTCACGAAAGGTGTTGAATGGGACATGGAAGAGGGAGACAATTTTGATGTCGCAAGAGGTTGAAGTGCAAGCATCAAAGTGCTCCTTGAGGTAGTCCCAAACTGCCTTGGCACTGTCATCGATTGCTCGAATGTTGTTGTGTATCGCAGAGTCGCAAGTTTCCAAGAGAGACATGAGAGCGTTGTCATTGGCAAACTCCAACTTCTCATGGTCTGAGCTGTCCTTGGCAGGTTCGACGCCACTGCCCACACCAGTGATGATTTTGTGGAGCAAAATACGATCGACGCGGGTCGTTTTGAAGTACGTAGAGATGTTAAAGGCCCTGAGCTTGTAGTTGTTGGTGCCATCGTGTTTGATGGTGAGCTTAGGGATGCCAACAAGGGCACCGGTGACAGTTGCAACTGAGGCCATGTTGAGATGGTGGGCGGTGTTGAGGGAGATGTGAAGGACAGAAAGAACATGAGTTGGGTGGCAAGCAGAATACCACACAGGATGAAATGTAGAGAGGACTCCTTGTGATGGAGGCAAGGGTGAAAAAACCATTGCCTTGATGAGGGAGGCAACGCAGAAGTTGCTAAGGCGGCCCTGAGGTCGGTGTCTATGCTCTGATACCATGTCTCAAAGAAGGTGGAACTTCTGAATGAGTGATTGATGAATGAGCCCAAGTGGGCTGATGTACTCAAGACAGAGAGGGGATTGATTTGCTACCTAGGCACACTGCAGCAATCTCTAATCTGCCACCTTGGCGGATTCTTGCAATCCATGTTGCTAACATGTTAGATTGCATATCTGACTGTAATCACAGTAAAACTGTGATTGTAGTCACGGAGAGCTCAACTGGACTTCTCATAATCAAATGGCCTAGTGAAGACCACTAGGCCACAATCAGACAGGCCAAAGGCACCCTCATGCCTTGGGCATACGAGCTCTTCCTCATGATTAAGAAGGCTCGTCAGGAGTCGTGCATCCAGCGCATGGAGACCCTTGCCTCTCCTGCCGAAGACTCCATGGTTGTAACCACCTCGTAGTCGCTGCATCCCTCAACTCCTCGTCATCAGAGAAGAAGCGCAAGGAAAAAGAGGACAAGGGACAGTAGCAGAAGTGGTCTGGGTCCAGCGTGGTGGTCACCCGGTTTTCCATAACTGTGGCCAACCATGACACAGGTGGTACACGTGCCCGCCTCTGAAAGACAAGGCACGTGTCATGGTCACCATGTGTCGTGAGCGTAACCGCCATCTTGCCATTGATGTTGTGGCTATCGCCGCTCACAATGCCTTCACTTCGTCTGGTAGCTCCACTCTTTCGAAAGCCGTGCCGGTCCTGAATTCTCCACAATAGCCCACAATAGCACCATACGTAGCCGTTGGCGCCCCTCCTTCTATCGCCAGTGCAGTCGCCCTCCCAATTCGACTTTGGCATTGTCAAGACGCAGTCGTTCTGCACCCTGAGGTCCTCTACGCATGAGTACTAGTTAGAGTAGTTCATTGTACTCTAGCTCAACCTGGCTCGTCCTCCCTCTAGGGAAGTGTGAGTTACGTCACCTTCTGTTCCCTTGCCCTGCCTTGCATGAAAGAAAGAGAGAGAGTTGTGATCATATCCTGCTTCCTCATCCAACCCTTGCAGGCGCCCGTGCACCTTCTTGGCGTCTTGAGTCAGTCCAAAGCCTGGTGCTTCTGGGATCCCTCCCGGTACTACATCATCGAGTCACGGGATGCACTCTTCTTTGAGGAGCTGTTTCCCCATGACCTCATTTGCTTTGGCTCATTAGTGTCCCTTCCCATGCGTGGGAGAGTGGTGAGTCCATCCTCTCTCCTACCACTTCCGGGTAGGTTATCGCCATCGCTGGTTCCTCCTAGCTCCACGTCCATGGGTCCCTCTCAGCCGGCAGCCCCGTCAGCATTTGCAAGCCCCTCCGGGCCGGCAGCCTCGTCCGCCTACGCTTGCGCCTCCGAGCTGATAGCCCCGTGCGTATCGGCTAGCCCCTCCGGGCCGGTAGCCTCGTCCTCGTCCGCTGGCCCCTCTAGGCCCGCAGCCCCTTCCACGTCCGCTGGCCCCTCCGGGCCGGCAACCATGTACACGTCCACGGGCAACTCCAAGCCAGGAGCCTCGTCCACGTCCATTGGCCCCTCTGAGCTGGCAGTGTAGTCCGCATCCGGTGGTCCCTCCTGGCCATCCCATGGCGTACCCAAGACACCGACCTACTCGCTCCCTGGCGTCCCCTCTCTTCCGCCTGTAGGCCTGCCGTGCTACACGCATGGCTTGAGCGGCAGCCTTTGACCCAGGCCGTGAGTGAGCACGCAGGCCGCTGCACTACGACTTTTTACGCCATGACCCCTTGTCGTCCGACGAGTCCCCTCGGCTCCCGACAGACCCACTCGCAAAGTCTTGAGTGGAGACCTTGGTACCAAGGTCCTTTGCTTGCACACATTGGCTATTGCTTTAGACTTCCACCCTGGCTCCACACTAGGCTACGCCATGCTTCATCAGGAACATCGACATGCATTCACGGTCACACTCGCTCGTGTACCACCTAGGGCTCGGTACGCGCATGCCCTCACTTTCCGCCCCACGGCATGTCCAAAGGACCCATCGACATTGTGTGAGGCATGTGCCAACCCCGAGGTTGCACACTGGGATGCGGTGTACGGCAACAAGCTCGCCGCCATCCAACAGCACAAGGTCTACATCCTCATCGACCTCCCTCCTGGCTGCAAGGCCATCAGCGACAAGTGGGTCATTTGACGCATGCGGAAGCCAACAGATCCTTGGATAAGTACAAGGCCCGTCTCACGGCCAAGGGAATTGCTCCAGTCCTTGGGAGCGACTATGGCCAGGTCTTTGCTCTGGCCGTCCGGTTATCCACTAGCCGGTTGCTATTTGGTCTTGTTGCCCAGCACAGGTCATAGCAGCATTAGATGGACGTGAGTAATGCCTTCCTCCATCGCTCGCTGGAAGGCAAAGAAATTTACATTGTGTAGTCCCTAGGCTTCAACAATGGCAATGGCAAGAGCTGATGCCTATGAAAATCACTCTATGGCCTGAAGTAGTTGCTTCATTACTGGAACCAGGAGATTAGTTACAGGCTTCTTCATTGCGTCCTCCTTCATAACACCGCAAAGCTCACACTCTTCATCAGCCCGTGAGGCTAGCCCTTCTTTGCTGTCCTCGTGTACGTCAAAGACCTCTGGTTGTGCCACCAGATACAGTTGTTATCCAGCCTATCAAGGAATTGCTACACGCCGCCTACCAGATGAAGGACCACGCGTGTGCGTGCGTGTTCCTGGGCATGGATTTGGAGCATGATTGCTCCCAAGGTATCTTGCACGTCCATCACGTCGCCTACGTCCAGACCATGTTCACCCACTTTGCCAATGTTCTGCCCCTTGTACTAAGCGCATCCGCACCCATGTCGCTCGATGGTCAGGGGAAGCTCAAGAGCCCCAACCCATTCGTTGTGCGGGAGCCTGTTGATGTTACCCTGTATCTAAGAGTAACTGGGTCACTTATGTTCCGGAAACAACGACATGTCCAGACATCGTGTACGCAATGAACCTCCTGGCTCAGTTCTCCCAAGAGCTGCGTCACCTCCATTTTCATGTCGTGATCCACATACTACACTATGTTGTTTCGATTCCACGACAAGGCCTCGTGTTCTGCTGACTGCCCTCTGTTGTCACGATCGTCTACATCGATAGTGACTAGACAGGCAGCCCGGACAACAAGAACCGCACTTGCTGGATCTTTCTTCTTGGCGGCACGGCTGTGTCCTGGCGTAGTGGCAAGCAAGGATGTATCATACGTAGCATTGCAGATTCCTAGCATATGGCCCTTGGCTCTGGCGCGTGTGAGAGCATCTTGTTGCGCCATTTGTTGTGTGAGTTGCGTTAGTTTGTTGAGTCCATTGCATTGCTTTGTGACAATGAGAGGGCCATGGCCATCGCCAACAATGACGACGTGCAACACATGCACACAAAGCACATCAATGTTGAGTATCATTGCGTGCGTTCGTTTTTGCATGATGGCAGTGTTAGCATCATGTGGTTTGAGACAACACGACAGTTGGCTAAGTTTTTTACCAAGGCAGTGAAGCGTGACTCATTCAAAAAGGCTATGAGTTCGTTCGGTGTGCGACCGTGAGCTACCCTCTCTACCCCTGCCTGCGTATCTGCCTGTCCTTGGGGAGTCTCTCTTGTCTGGTGGATGTGGCGCTGCCCGCCCATGTGCACTGCGCCTATGAGTCATAGGGGAGTGTTGGTTTTCACACCTCTCTCATTGTACTCTAGCATGTCCTACTGGCTTGTATACATTGGCGTGTAGATAAGACGGGACACTGTTGGAGCGTCATCCAATGGAGCTGACACACGCTAAGGTCTACATGTGTCTTCTTGAAGCCTCTTTCCTCATGCGTGAGACGTGGCCAGCTCCATCAACGGGCCTCCACAGCAGTCACGCCATTGGTAGTTGTTGACTCCACAGACACTACCTTAGCGCCTCCTGTGCCAGATCTAACTTCACGGTTGCACTCGCAGCGTCATGATTGACTTATGGTCCAAATGTACGATTTTTCGGACATTGTTATGGTCGAGATCATTCTAGCCTAGCAGTTGCCTGGGTTTCGACAGTCATCACTCCTTCCTCTTAATTTTCTTGATGATTCTAATGGCACCATGCGTTCACAGCGTGGGTACTTAGGTATGGTCCAGGTTTTATGAAAAACGGACGACACCAGGGTTTGGGGCTGTCGGCTGTATGGTGGGGCTCACCGAGAAAAAAATTGCATGCCAGGAAAACAAAAGAATTTCTTGATTGGTTGGTAGCTTGAGCAACCAACCAATCAACAAGCCACATAGAGCTGAGCTAGGCATAGATCTAGGAGGGGTCTCTCAATTGGTCTCATTTTTAGTAACTATATCATTCACTCTCAGTTCTATTTTCCTTTTTGGCGCTAACTCCTTAGCGCTTAGTTTTCCTCTCACAAGTCTCTTAGCAGGTGGTGGGGGCAGCAGTGCAAAGCAATGAGTGTGGGGCCGGGTCTACTCCAACCACACTACAGCCAGAACAATCTGCTCTTGAACAGTTTCAAGCTTAGTCTCTAGATGTGTTTGGGGTGGATTTCACATTTTCTTGTTGGTCAAGATAAGGGCATACGGTGGACTGCTACAGTGCCTCGGGAGAACTCTCTTGTGTTGTTACAATTTCTGTGACCTGTGTATTCCCTGTTTGTGCCTTTTGCTGTGACGGGGTGAAGGGGCCGCCAGTGGCCAGTACATAAGCTGTAAACATGGCACATTGTACTTTCTCCTTGTTTGTAATGCGTTCTAGAACTAGTCTGGTTTTGCCTTCTGTCTTTCCTCCACACCCTGAGCTCATGGCAGTATTGCATGGGCCTGCATCTCTTGATTAATTCTCTCATGGTATCAGAGCAAGGGGGAGGGGGAGTGTGACCTGTGGTATTACGGCAATCAATCTGAGGTGCCGTTAGGAAGTGCCATATGGTAGCAGTAGGCAATAGCGTGCATGATCAATTGCCAGTGCATCAATGAGGCAATAGTTGTTGCAACCCTCTATAACAGCAGTAGGTGCTGTTGCACGACAAGAGCAGGAGAAATGGAGGAGGTAGCTCCTTGAAAAAAGGGAGAAAATCGTCACGTAGTTTCCTCCAACAGCCATGAGCTTGAGGTGGCCGTGAGTTGTAGGTGGCTGTGAGGTGTAGGTGAGTAATAGTAGTAGCCTCTGTATTAGCAACGCGCAGCAATAGCAGTAGCAGCACGGCAATAGTAGTAACTGTAGCAACATCTATAGGATTAGTAGTAGTAGCAGAAGCACTGCAGCTTCAGGAGTACTGTGGTAGCAACATCTGTAGTAGTAGCATCAACACCAGTAACAATTGGTGGTAGCGTGGACGGCGGTGCGTAGTAACGGTAGTAGTAGCCTTTGTAGTAGCCACAACAGCTATAACAACAGCACATAGAATTGATTGAAGGAATGCAGAAGCATAACTGCAACAGCAGCAAAGCAACAAAAAAGTAGTAGCAGCGTACAACAATACTAGCGTGTGGTAGCAACGTGCAACAACAACTACAGCAGCACAAAAGAAGCAATATCAGTAGCAGCTACGAAAGATGCAAAACAACACCTAAAGCAACAGCAGTTGTAACAGTCATAAAAATAACAGTTGCAAAAGCTACAAGTGTTGCATGGTTGCCTCACCACAGTGTGAAAGTGGCGCTGTCGGCCAAAGGCTGTCTATTGCCGGAATGGACACCAGCGATTGCACCCATGATTTCTTTGGGTGCGACCACTGGACCGGAGCTAGATGATGAGGAAGAGAAGAAAAAGAGAAGGGGGCAGTCTAGTAACTGCCAGTAGGAATGGTCGAACCAAAACTTGGTCCAGTCGTACCCACCAAAATCCTTGTAGCCTTTCACGAAGAGCCTCACAAGATTCGTGTCTCATTTCAAAAGAAATGTGTTGATCTAAGCCATTACGTTGGGTTGCTGACGTAGAACGTTCCCATGATTTGTTTATCTAGGTTAAAATGGGATGCCACAGTGTAATTTTGACTCAAATAACTACATCCATTGAGTTTTTCGAATGCTCAGATTTGGCTGAGTATTGACATGTTTGAGTGTGTGGTGGTCGGTGTTGTTGAAGTATTGCTGACATTTCAAGTAGCATGCCAATAGTAAGAATTTCTTTTTCTTGCTCCGCATTGTTCAGTTATGGCCCACCCAGTTTTTGCGACATGTATACGTCAGATTATTTTCCATTGTTGTTGTGTTGGAGGAGAACCGCTACGATTGCTTGGTTAGACACGTCGATGACCAGGACGTAGTCAACCATTGGGTTTTCTGATCGTAGGGCTGGCGCCAAGGTCAGAGCATTTCTTCAAGAGTTGAACGTTTCTAGTTTGCCGTCTCTCCAACGCCACTCGGTGGTTTTACAAGTGAGGTCGGAAAGAGGCGCTGACACTCGGATGGACTCCTTGATGAGTTCACGGTACTAGTTGCAGAGTTTAAGAAATACATGTATGCCCCCGAGATTGGTTTGGTTACGCCAATCAGCAACCACCTTCTCAACTTTCTTCACCTCCATGGTGATCCATCTGCCACCAATGATGTGGCCCATAAACTCAATCGAATGGCAACTGAAGTTTCATTTTGAAAAAATTCCATGGAATTTCTCTCTTCGTAGAATCTTCATTGCCTTTTCATTTCTAATGTTTGCCTCCAAGGTTCAGATGTACACCGGGATGTCGTATATGTATATAACAAGGAAGTCATAGAGGTGCGGCCGAAACAATGTTATTCATTATTGCCATGAATGTTGTAGGTGTGTTTTTTAGCCCAAATGCCATATCCGTGAACATGAAGTACCCGTATTTGGTGTGGAACACTGTCTTCTCCATGTCCTTATCAAATACGTAGATCTTATGATTGCCCCTGCACAGGTTGATTTTGGTAAAAATCATTGTCGGGTGGAGTTGGCCAAAAACATTGTCTGCTTGTGGGAGAGGGTACAGTTCTTGATGGTGATGTCGTTCAATACTCGATATTCTATGCACATCCATATCTTGTCTGCTTTATTTTTCACAAAAAGTACAAGCGTCACGTAGGGTGACGTGGATAATCTAATGAAGCCCTGACCAAGCATCTCGTCCACTTGGCTTTTTTGTTTAGTAAGCTCGCGGTCACGCATCTGATGGGTTCGTTTGACCGTCAGTCTGCTGCGGAGATAACTCTTGGAACTGTTTTTCTGGAAATCCCTTTTCCTCAACAAGTGGTGGAAATTCCTCCGGAACAGCTGTGAACGTTTTTGGTGTCGAGGCCAATGTGGTGACTTTTTCTCCTATAGTTTCTTCCACTTCCCTTGTCTCCACAGCCTCCCTTGTGCTCCAGGTCACAGAAATCTCTTCGCCACATCCAACGATATCGGATAGTGTTCTGCGACTAGTACAACTTTGTCTGTTGCTTCCACCTTTGCTGCTTCCCGCAAAGCGTGCTACATTGTGGGTCACTCAATCAGAGGCAGGTGTCTGTTTTGCCATTAATGCTAACATAAACAAATCTGTTGCTCTATTCTACATTTGGATTATGTCAATACAGGAAATTTTGCCCGAGGATGATTTTGTGGTCGTTCACTAGACAAGTTCTTTTGATTGGTACACTGTACACATTTCTGATTTGTAGTGAGAGAAGTTCGCAAAGTTGATGGATCTATAGTCATCCGTTGAAAAATTTGCCTTCAAACTACATTGGTCTGGTCCGCAAATCCAACTTCTGAACCATTTTGTGCTTACAAGACTGTGATCAGCTCCTCCACCTAGTAATTTCCGTACTGCTCCATAAAATTTACATAGCTTTGATTGTTCTTGTAGTAGTATCATTGGTTGGATTTCTTCCTACACGTCCTCAAACTTTGCGATCCCGGGAATCTTCATCTGAAGTGATGTGGACAGCTCACAGGGGAAATTCGGCCGACGTAAAATTTTCCGACTGGACAAGAGTTCCGCTGTTTATTCCTGCCCTTCGCCATTCCAGAATCCTTGCCTTTTGTCTGCGACTTCCTCCTCCTTTCAGCATGTTGCTATTGTTCCTACAATTGCGCGAAATTTGCTCCGGCTTCTCGCACATGTAGCATAACCATTGATCGCGCTGATCGACGGCGTTAATCTCTATTGCAGATGAGATTTCCGCGAACTGTGAATTCTCTCTCCTATGGTAAGATTGTGGCCTAGGGGTCACCAAACATTGGATTTCTACATTCGAGCGTTAAAATCAGCGTTGTTAAGGTGATCGGGTGTTGCAATCATTCGTGGAAGGTTGTCTTGGATGCTCAATATGGCAATTGCTCACCAAATGTAATTGTTGAGGTCGTCGTTGTAGTGGAAACGAAGTTCATTGACGGCCAGGTCACTGGGCGGATTTATAAGTTGCCCCTATTCTCACTCGACCATGTCTGAGATGCCCCCATTCTAGGAAAAAATGTCTATGTCTCCCCCATTCTTGAAAAAAGTACCTAGTCTCCCCCATTTTTTATGCTCCGGGGAATTATGGCTAGGACGCATAGTACGGATAAAACATTATCAACGCCGTGCCCCCACTTAAACAAGTAAGGGCACGGTGATAGTAATGTTTTGGATTGCACATTGGTAAGAATAATAATAAAAAAAGAATTCCGTACACCATTCCGGACATCGGGTCCACCGTGTCTGCCGTCTAGAATTTATTGCATTGTTGTTGTTGAATTTTACATGTTATGGGTTACACATTCCATTAATGTACTATAAGCTCAAAGGGCATCACTTACAACAGAGGAAACGTCGACTACATTAGATTACAGAGCTTGCCTTGCCTTTCCCGGCGAGGAAATTGAAGACGGCGTGATGAACATTCAAGCATAGATAGCAAAAGCTGCCCATGCTCGTACATCCATCGCACTGCTTCGCGAATTCTGTTTCAAACAGGTCCCAGGACGTCATACGTCTGGAGCCATCCAGTGACGTGTTCATATAAAAGACAGATCATCAAGGACACAAACTAATAAACCACTCTCCAATCTGATAATATAAAATCCCAGACGGCTACTTAAGCCACCGCCAAGCGAAAACAGACTGTACTAGGTTACAAAAACAACTCTAGATAGCCGTGCAAAAGAGAAGTTTCATGCATGAAGCTTTTTATGTGGATAAGACCTCCAGTTACATTGCACAAAAATAGGATCCAACCACCTACTGATAAGGTTCGGGCGAACTATGTCGATCAACGCCTACAAACAAGCAAAGTTACTTGCACACCACCATCTATGCTCACTAAAAACTAAGTCAATTCATTCAGACAAGAATACAGAAATTTCACCAAACATTACACCTATGAAAATGAAGTATGAGTATGAAAAAAAAAGGACCTTCAAAAATCAATGTTTGTGTAATTGTGTCTGAACATTTCTATGTATATCTATATTGAAACGTATACGTATACATACATTGTATGTATATGTATATGTATATGTATATGTATATGTATATGTATATGTATATGTATATGTATATGTATATGTATATGTATATGTATATGTATATGTATATGTATATGTATATGTATATGTATATG
>SZWC01022302.1:20569-35415 GCA_023375785.1 Penium margaritaceum | reverse complement strand
CGCCGCTCCGTGGGGAGGGCGACCTCAGGCTCAGGAGATGGTGGGCGGGGTATGGGGAGCCCACCAGTGAGGGAAACACCACTAAAGGTGAACGCTGGTGAACGACGTGTCTGATCCTGACGGCGAGAAGGTGATGGAGTGGGAGGCTCTGATCCCAGACGTAACACACGGATGCGCTCCTCAAGCACACGAATCTCATGCTCGCGTGAGTCATCCTCAATCTCCTCCTCGTCCAAGGTGTCCACCTGTGATGATCGATGCTGAGACCACCGCACTGTGTAGGGTGTAGACTGCTGAGCGGATGGTGCAGCTCCAGTAGACTCTGCAGGTGGCTGCTGTGAAGCCATCGAACGACCCCGCAGTAACTCCGTGATCTCCTGCAACGCGTCGGACTCCCTCTACTGCTGCTGGCGCATCTCGTCCTGCGACCGACGAAGCTCATCGATCATGCGGGACTGCGACCGTGGGCTCACAACGCCCGAAGAGGAGGAAGAGGGATCAGCGGGCCCTTTGTCCTTGTCATGGACCGGCGCCATCGCAGTGCTCAGTATTGGGCCGACCGTCGAAAATGCTCCAAACAAAAAACTGACAGTGTTTCTCGAGGATTTGAGATGCTGGCATTTTTTTACTGTCCGGCCAAAATTTGACTAAGTATGGTGCTGACGGCTAGAAATTTGGCTAAGTGCTGAAGTTCAAAAATTTCAGCACTAAAAATTCAAGGTTGTCCAAATCAAGCAAAATTTGGACCAAAGAGGCTCCTGAATGTGCTGAACATGGTGGTGAAATTTTCGGTCGCAAAAAGTTGGAAAAGTGGCAAAACGTCACTTTCCCCTGTTCTGCCCGAATTTCAGCAGAAAACAAATGTGCGTTGCACTTCAGTCTTTGCTGGTGGCGACAGAGCACGAAACTGAGCGTGAATAGTAGCTCTGGAGAGCTTGAGCAAAGAGCTTTCCAACGCACCCTCAAACGCTGAAAACCGCGTTCGTTTGAAGCCAAGGCAAGCTCGTGCCGATGGGGAGGTGGTGGCTGACGCGATTTCTGTCTGTGGCTCCTCCACGTCCGTGCGGCTTCTAGGAAGTTGCACGGACAGGGGCAGCAGTGGCGCATGCTGCTGTTGTTTCTGCTGCTGCTGCTGCCATCGAGCTTGACGACAATGGCCTCAAACGACTTTGGCGGCTACTGTTGCTGATGTTTCTGATGCCGCTGCCGATGTTGTTGCTGCTACTGCTGCTGTGGTCAAAACTGCCAGCACTTTTGCTACGCTGCTGGACAGCTGCTATGGCGCTGCTGCACTGGCGTGCTGCTACACTGCTGAACTCCTCCTGCACGACTCCTCCGTCACACAGGTGTTGCGGCCTACGCCTTGCAATGGCGCAGGTTGGTGGGTCCTCCCAGGACCTGTCGCTACTGCTGTGTGCTGTTGCCGCTGCTGCTGCTCACTGCTGCTGCGATTGCTACATCTCTGCTGTGCAGCACAACAAGCTCTGGCTTTTTTCTCTGATACCATAAGAAGATGCATAGAAGCTTCCTAGCCACACTCCCATTGACCACGCGTCAGTGCCTAATCAGATGGTGACAACAGTCACAAATCGTGCACGTAACGGCAAGGGTTTGGCTAGGGGACACAAGGCAAAGTGTCTGAATGCTTCGTAAGCATTTGCAGAGAGAGATAACAAATGACAGGTCCATGGCATAAATACCTGCCGCGGCGCATAGCGGGTGTCGCACGCGGTGGTCCAAGAGCTGTCCTAAAACCGGCCCAAAACCATTGTTTTGGCCGTAACTCTGCGCACACATGTCAGAATGCTGCGCCGTCTGAACCTAGACGTGCAGAATCTTGAGACGGACGCTACGACTGGTCACACGCACAAGTCCGGCCTCAATCTGTGGAAGGACAATGCAAAACATGCAAATCGACCTCAAGAGCCTGTCCACCGAGAAAACTCTAGCGTCTGCAAAACAACTGCAGAGTACCCCAGCAAGCACCCGGGACATCATGTCAGCTGCCTGGTGGCTGCTGGCGGGTGAATCCACCAACCATCAGTGCTCCTGCGCCAGCTGGGTCCGCATCAGGGATCTGCACGAGCATGGACACGGCCGAGTGGTCATAGTAAGCAGTACAAACGGACGGAAACAGCTCACATCACAACAGTCTCGTCAAGCTAGACGGAAGCGAGTGAAATATACAGTGAAAATCGAGTCTGACCGACCATCCTAATGGATATTGCAATCCCAAAGTTTCTTTTGTTCTGTCTAACGGAAAACATAACTATACCTAACAAAGAAACAACAATGTAGCTTTGAAAAGATGTCGAACCATGACCGCTCGCGCAAGGGAAAGACCATTCCGATATGGAGGCCAATCATTCAGTTTTACAACGCTAACTTTTCGGAGCTCGCCTATGTTACGCCGAATGGAGCATAGATGGTGAACAGGTAGAAGTTGCGAGGCAAAACACAATTTAGATTTTGGGATACTTCAGCAATTTACAATTAACGGTACGTGTACTTCGATGACAAGTGTCAGAAAGGTCAAGCATATACATACCAGTGACGAGTTACGTATGAAGCACATGCAGGGACGTTAGGTTGAATGTATAGCGACGCGTGCAAAGTCAATTCGTGTGTGGTCGGATTCGAGAAGGTTCGCGGAGAAGTCGGGGGTCTTCGGGAATTGACAATGAAGATGTGAGAGACATCTTTCTGAATCTAGATTCGTCGAGATTCATCAAGAAGTCGACCAAAAGGTCGTGACACTTCTGTTTGTAGGTTCGCGAGAATGGTCAAAGCTATCACAAGGTTCGAGAATATCCACTGGGGGCGGGACATGTGGCCAGTTTACCCTGGGCCGTCGGAGTGAACATCGTGGTCCTCGTCACGTGATGGGCTGTTTGTGTAATGACAAAGACTCCCACTCTAAAAGACTAAGAATGCATGTACGTCTAGTACGTAACACTTCCCTCCCTTTTAGCCGCAACGTCCTGGTACGCGTGTAGTGGCCCGAGGATGGCGGTAGTAGTCGTTGATGATATGATCGACATCTAGGAAGTTTTTGTAGGGCTCTCAGCTGTTATGTGCAGCGTATTTGTCGTGCCACTTGTCGATATATTCAGTCATCTTGCCTCGTCGTGGATGGCGGAGGATGTCCTCAATGACGTACTCCGTGTCTTCGTCCACTTGAACGTGAGGCTGAGGAGGGACATCTCTGCCACAAAAGTTCTACCTAGGGTCTCCATAATGATTTAGTCTGCTGACATGGAATACATGATGAACTTGCATCGTGTCGGGGAGTTTGAGTCACGCAACTATATGGGTTTGCATGCGTTCGATTTCAAACGGTCCCAACCATCGGGGTTTGAGCTTTGAGCAGTCGGGTTAGGGTAGCTTCATGTTCACCAAGGCAAGGAGGACTTTGTCACCAGCGATGACGATGTCGTTGTTGCGATTTCAGTCAAGTACTTGCTTAATCGCTGCTTGTGTCTTTCGGAGAGTTTGACGTGTTTCCTCCCAAATGGTGGTGAAGTCTCGTCGTTGCATGTCGACTGTTGGAATATTCATGTGATTCTGTAGTCCAGTTGGTGTGGCGGGAAGTTTGCCATACACCACTTCAAATGGAGTTTTAGCTGCTGCAATGGAAATTGTCGAATCATGTGTGATTTTGACGGTCGGGAGTTTTTGTACCTAATCCGTCCCATGAGGTTCACAAAGTGTTTGAAGTAGTTGTTCGAGCACCTGATTTTTCTGCTCGGTTTGGCCGTCGACTTGAGGATGAAACGCTGTTGAAAGTTGAATCCCGCTTCCGTAGCAAGTCATCAAGCTGATTGATCAAGCAAAACGGCTAGCAAACTGATCGTCTTCGTCGGTCGTGATGGTTCTTGGTACGTCATGTAACTGTAGGATGTTTTTTAGAAAGAATCGTGTTATTCTATCGGTGGTGACAATGGCCATTGTCGGGATGAAGTGGGACATTTTAGAAAACCTGTCGACGACCACGAGGATGGCGTCATATCCTTTGGGTGTGAATATCAATCTGTTGAAGAAGTCCATGGAGATGCTTGCCCATTGTTCTGTCAGAACGGGGAGCGGCTGAAGAATTTCGGGTGGCCTCGTGCGACGAGACTGTTCTTGTTGACATGTGTCGTTGGTTTTGCAAACGTTGGCCAGGTTGGATTGCATCTTGTTCCATGATTAGTTTTTTGCCAATTTCTTCAGGCTCTTGTCCTCTTCGTAGTGCCCACCTGCGCTGGTGTCATGGCACTATTCGAGTAGCATACGGCAAACCTCGTCATTTGGAGGAATGACTTCTTGCCGAGTGAAGCAACGTCGCGAATAGGGTGCGTCGAACCAGAATTTGGTTTCATTGTATCCGTTGTGCTTTTTGTAGCCTCTCGCGAATAATCGCTCAAGCTAGGGGTCTTGCTCTAGTTGTAGGATTGCCATGCCTGTCATAGAATGGGGACGGTGGATGAGTGAGTCCGTCAAATTGGTTTTTCTTGGTCGACAGTTGCTTTCGTAGTCGAACCCGGACTCAAGGAACTCCATCCATCGGGTTGGACATTGGCTGAGATTCAGTTGTGTCTATAAATGTTTCAATCCTTGGTGGTCGTTGCACATGATGCATCAGCGACACTCCAGGTAGCATTGCTACATCTTCAACGGGTACACGACCGCCAGCATCTTGTTTTTGTGGACCACGTAGTTGAGTTCTGGTCCTCGTAGTTTTTTGGACATGTACGTGTCCGGTTGTTCGCCGTTGCCGTGATCTTACAGAAGAATCACGAGAATGGCTCAGTCTGATGCATCTGTATCCATAACATAGTCAATCGTCAGATCGGCCGATCATAAGGTTAGCGATGAGGTCAGAGCATTCTACAAAGCGGTGAACGCTTCTTGTTCGTTGTCTTCACACAGCCATTCATTTTCGTTTCGAGTGAGGTCGGAAAGAGGCGCTGACATTCGCTCGTAGTCCCGCACGAATCACCAGTAGTAATTGTAAAATTCAAGAAAAGCTTGAATTTCTCGAACGTTGGTCGGCGCTGACCCCTTAGCGATTGCTGCCACTTTTTTCGGATCCATTGTGATCCGCCCACCATGAATGACGTAGCCCAAAAACTCGATCAAACGACGACCGAAGTCGCATTCCAAGAATTTTCCAAAAACATTCTCTCTTTATAAAACTTTGAGAACTTTTTGGAGAAGCCCTTCGTTCTCCTCCGAGTTGCGGCTGTACACCAAAATGTCGTCAAGATACACCACGACGAAGTCGTCGCGGTACGGTCGGAAATGTTGTTCATTACAGCCATGAACTTTGCTGGGGCATTTGTGCGTCCAAACAACATAACCATGAAATCAAAGTTCTCGTAGCAAATTCGGAATGATGTTTTGTTGATGTCAGCGGCTGCCACGCGTATTTGTTGATATCCGGAACGTAAGTCGATTTTGCTCGAAATTCGGGCTCCTTGGAGTTTTTCCAGAAGTTCGTCAGCTCGAGGGAGAGGGTAGCGATTCTTAATGGTAGGGACGTTCAATGTCCAATAGCCCACGCACATCTGCATCTCGCCAATATTCTCTTGCGCAAACAGTATTGGTACGGCGTATGGTGACATGGAAAGGCGGATGAACCTTTGACCGAGAATCTCGTCGAACCGCTTTTTCAGCTCGGTCGGTTTGTAATCGCTCATTCAATAGGCCCCTGGGACAGTATGTCTGCTGCTCGACTTCAATTTGATGCGATGGTCGCTGTCTCGTTGAGGAGGTAAGGTCTTCGAGAGTTCCTTGGAGAAGACGTTTGCAAACTCCTCGATGAGCGATGCAAACTCTTCGGTTACCATGGCGTACTTTGTCGAGGTTAATGAGGCTAATGAGGTTAATGATAAGACATATGCTGCCACTATTGCCTCTCCCATTCACTCGAGATGTATGAGCCACGCATGAGCCCCTCGTCCTACACAGTACTTGGCCATGTTGAGCAGTATCAGCTACACCACTTGTCGCTTTTCGGCTTCCGCGGCTTCTTCTGGTGCTTCCACCTCTGATACTTCCACTCCTGGCTTCCGACCTGTACACGCAAGTTGTTTTTTGGTGCCGTCAGTCTCCACGTAGACATCGCCAAAGCTCTAGTCAACCTGCGGATTGTGCCGATACAGGAAATCTTGTCCGAGGATGATTTTGTGATTGCTCATTAGAGAAGACCTCGAGACCGTTGCATCCCGAAGATCTCCCAGTTGTAATCTTACTGGTTCTTGGAGTCTCCGTACTTGTAGTCTCCCGTCAATGGTTTTGTCTTTAAAAAATCCCTGGTTCGGTCTGCAAACCCAGCTTGCAAACCATGCCGTTGCTTATGAAGCTGTTTGAAGCTCCTCCACCCAATATTGCTAGTACCGTTTGGTGACTTCTGCATTCTCGGTTGGTCGTCTTGACTTTTTGTAGTATCGTCGGTTGGTCGTCCTCATACCCCTTATCATACTTTACAATCTCATAAACCCTCTAAGGTAATGTGGGCCGTTCAGATGAGCGATCGTTCGACGGAAATCACTCCCAACGGGTAAGAGTTTCGCTTTTTACTCCTGCCCCTTGCCATTTTTGGACTCAGTTTTCTACGACTTCCCCCCCCTTTCTTGCCTGTCGCTTGCTCCAAAAGCTTTTAGCGATGTGCCCGATTGTTCCGTAGTTATAGCAGGTTCGCGTTTCTCTGAGGTCAACGGCGTCAACTTCTATCGGAGTCAAGGAGTCCGTTGACTTTTTTTTTCATTCCCACGATAACTATGGTTAAGAGGTTGCCAGCAGTAGGATTCCTCGATCCGAGCGTTGAAGTTGGCGCTATCGATCCATTTTGCTGCTGCAATCATCCGCGGCAAGTCGTTCTGGATGCCAAAAACAGCGATCGCTTTCCGAACGTCTTGCTTGAGGCTGTTGTAGTGAAAACTGAGTTCATTGGGGATGATGTCTGCTCTGGTGATGATCTCACGGAATCTCTGCTTGTCCTTTGCCACACTGGATTGCTGATGAAGACGCTGGAGTTTATACTTTGAGTCAAATTTTTTGTTCAATCATCAAAGGCGTGGGAGCATTGCGTGCGAGAATTCGTTCTAGTCGGTAGGTGGTGACAGTGCATCTTGCTACTGTGGGTTGATCTGCTCCAAGGGTAGAACGCCTCGGTCGGCATGAGATGGGCGCCGTGAGTCGTTGATGGTGCTATGTTGGTCTCCTCCTGCCGTTGGATGGTCTTGAGGTTGGACCACCAACTTAACGTCGTGCCATGCAAAAGCGCAACCGTGAGGTCAGTTTTCTTTTGATCGTCAGCAGCAGTGAAGTACACCTCAAAACGCGTCAGCCACATCTGAACCGTTGATCCTTTTGAGTTTGTGAGATTGAATGGTTTGGGTGGAGCCGGAAAAATTATGGGTTCGCACGAGAGTCGGGAATTTCACTTGTTGAGCATCGCTTCACGTGCGCTTGCATTGAGAAGAGCCTCCATCATGATGTTGGGTTGCTGGAGCACGTGGTTGTTGATTCCTTCATGGGCATAGATCTTGTTTGCTAGTTCCTCGTTGATTCGCGCCTGTCATCGAGTGTCACATGTCGTCCCTACTATTGTCGTCGAGGCTGTTGGTAGGGGCGGCGGATTTGTTGCTGTTGGATCCATGACCGGATTGGTCGTCAAAGCACTATGATTTTTTCCACTTGTTGCAAAGCCTGCCACACCAGCGTTTGTCGTTGCTTTTGGGTTCACGTGCATCGGCACATTCTGCTCCTCCATCGCCAAAGCCGCCGTGGAGGACCTGCTGCTGGTCGTTGGTTGTGCTCGCTCGCCTGACGTCGTGGTCGCGAAGTCTGCGAATTCTTGAAGTGGGAGATGCGCTAAAGACTTGTGCGAGGTAGTCCTCCAGATGGGTGAAGCAGTCAGATGCCTCTCCAGCAACGCTGTGCTCTGACACCAAGTGTTATGCGGGACGGAGCATAAATGGTGAACAGGTAAAAGCTGCAAGGCGAAACACAATTTAGAAATTGGGACACTTGAGCAATGTATAATTAGCTGTAAGTGTACTTTGATGACAAGTGTCAGAATGGTCGAACATGTGTACATACACGTGACAAGTTACAAATGAAGCAAAGTCGGGGTCATTGGGTTGAATGTCGATCGACGCGTGCAGAGTCATGTTGTGAGTGGTCGGATTCAAGAAGGTCAGCCAAGAGGTTGAGGGTCTTCCAGAATTGACGGTGAAGATGAGTGATGTATCTTTATAAATCCAGATTCATCAATAGTTGTCAAGAAATCGACCAAAAGGTCGCGACACTTCTGTTCGTAGATTCGCGAGAGTGGTCAAATTTGTCACAAGGTTCGGGGATGTCCACTAGGGACGGGGTAGTTGGCCAATTTAGCCTCGGCCGTCGGAGTGAATATTGCAGTCCTTGCGGAGCGATGGGCTGTTTTTGTAGTAAAAAAATGCCCATTCCAGAAGATTAGGGACGTGTGTACGCCTGGTACATAACAGCCTAAGCCTTTTCGATGCTAAGTCCAAGCATCCACATTGCATTGGTTTGAGAGCTAGGTTGACCGCTGACATCGGCGATCGTCTCCACTCCTACGTCAAACTCCTCACACATCGCAAGGAGTGGTGAATTGACCGACGAGCAGCAGGTGACCTTGTGGTGGTGCTGGTGGAACGCCGCCCAGAAGTTCCCAAACGCCTCCACCTCCATGCGCGCACAACCAACCTCTACCAACACCACCTACTTCCCCACTCCACAACTATCTCAGAGGCTTACTTGACTAGCAAGCTGCCACATCGCCCTCTTACTATAGCAACAAGGGAGACGCAAGGGATGAGCCAGAAGCTTCCTGCCCTTTTTTTTTGCGAGCGCCCAAACCCAGAAGAACAAAGGGCGCATCAGTCTCGGGTTCTCTAAGCAAAAAGGAGTAAGGAGAGCCATATCTCTCTGCGGCTATTCTTACAAAAGTGGATTTCACATTATAACTTGCACTCTAGTCTGCAAATCTCCCTGGATATTGCCTTTCTCCAACTTTAATAAGACAGTTGGTGTTGATCGACACTGCCTGTCATTTCACTTTTTCCCCAAGAAAAAAGGACAAGGTGAAGGAGGTTTGGCTTGGAGCCCCCTCGGTCCACCAAGGGTTTGAAGCGAGGCACACATCATCCAATAGTGTGTCTGCCACCCAGTTGAAAAAAAGAGAGAGAAGGAAAAGGGGGGATGGAGGAGGAAGTTGGAGAGAGAGAGCCGAAGCAAGGCCTTGCCACAAGGATCGCCGGCCTTGCGACCGGACTCTCTACAGTCTTGGGGTGTGCTCCAACCACTAGCCCCCGCTCCAATGAATGCACACCAGTTTTGACCCGGGGTTCCGAGGTGACCCTGTCACCGCGGCCGCGGAACCCCGGTCCACATCGAGGGGGCCTCGATGTGGACCGCGTTCGTGTTTGCCCAAAAACGCAAGGTGGGGTCCTCGGACACGTTTGCTGGCCCCACCCCACCGACCAGCCCTGCCACGCGGAGGCCCACCGTGGTTCCCCCCACCCTCCCCCCCCTTGCCCAGCCACCACCCCCACGCTCGCACCTCCTCCTCCACACATTCCGTTTTATTCAACTTTCAAACCCGTGTCATACTAGGGTTTGAGATTTTCTTTTCAAATCGTTGAACCAGGGTTTGACATTCCAATGATTTCTGACATAACCTTAATGGACATACATGCCATTTTTTTAGAATCGAGGTGTCAAGTAAAAATGAAAATTATTGTGGGGTATGATAGGGATATCCGACAGGTGGCAGATATTTGGTCCACCAATCACTGGTTCTTTCACTGCCCCATCAACAATTACTCCTGCTGCATATTTTGAGTCCACGTATGTGGATGATTGCTGATATCTTTCTGAATACTTTTACTTTCATTTCTGTCCGCAAAACTTAGTTCACTCCATTTTTTGAACTATCAGTTTGTGTGCTCCTGGTGTTGAAATCAGCGCAAACGCGAGGTTTACAATGAAACTCGCAGCTTGAGATTTCTAGAATGCCCTTTTTTGTTTTCGACGCATTCAATCGCCGTCGATCAATCAGTTGATGCAATCGATCCCCGTCGGTTGCTTGATCACCGTCGATCGCTCTACCGACGTCGAGCAAGAACCGACAATCGATCGTTGTCGATCGATTGGCCGACGGCTGAGGAACGTCGATGGAACCACTGCCGGTGGTCGTCGGCCGTGGATCCATCGACGGTGGCTCCTCGTCGGATCGATCCACAGCCGGTGGTCGCCGGCTGAGGTCTGGCCAGCCCGCCCACCATTGATCCGCTTGGATCGATGGTGGACGGAGCATGGATCCAAAGGCCGACGAGGCCTGGCAGGGAGCAGGAGGGAGGGGCAGTGGCTGAGGCCCTCGCAAACACCCACCGGTCGGGTCCTATGCCTTGAGTGAGGCTGATGAGGCCTGGCAGGGAGCAGGAGGGAGGGGCAGGGGCCGGGGCCCTCGCAACCACCCACCGGTCGGGTGGTTGACGCTGGATCCGCGTCGTAACAACGCTATGAACTACTACTAGTCGTTTCGCGTCACTTAGGCGTGAATAGAGCATGGCAATTGTAGGAAGGAGGTACATCCATGGCACCTCGGCGCCAGACCGCATCATCTTTGATGGGATCATCATCCCTTCCATCTTCAACCTCTGTTGCCTCTGCGTACTGTCAGAACCATGCGGACTTCAACCCCCTCCTGCCGAGCGTCTCCATGGAGATTATCTAACACTGGCCCTCTTGCGTCACTGTCGGCCAGTGCCTATGGCCTCAAGGAAACCTGGGTTCTTTTGTGGCTCATGCAGCATTACGTCAAGCGGCACTTGCGACCGTATCCGCAGGCATTTTGGTATCCCAAACGACAACATCGCCACATGCCCGTTCCCACCGCCTCACGCTTTAGACGTTCTTGGCCTTGAGCGGGCCCCTCGTCCAGCAGCCGACTGGAAACCTGCTTGCCCTCGTCTGTACAACGGCCTTGAGGATTCATGGGGTACAAGCAGCAAGCCTGTGAAATGGGTTAACTTGGCGGAGAGCTTGCAGTGACAGGAGACTCTGCGTCGTGCTGGCCTACCAACTGGAGATGATGAGGGTGATGCAGCTGGTGCCAGCCCTGGCATGGATTCTACTAGCATGAGCTCCATTGACCAACAGATAAGGCGGCAGCAAGGCGAAGCACTCCTCAGAGCAGCAGACCTTTGTGGGTAGCAACAGCAGCAGCAGCAGCTGTACCAGCAGCAGCAGGTGTACCAGTAGCAGCCACAGGTGTACCAGTAGCAGCCGCCAGCGTACCATTAGCAGCCGCCGGCGTACCAGCAGCAGCCGCCGGCGTACCAGCAGCAGCCACAGGTGTACCAGCAGCAGCCGCAGACAGTTCGGCTGGTGGATGTTAACCGGATGGCTCGTATGGTTTAGACGTCCGTGAGGCCGCATTGTCAGGAAGCCGGGAACAGCGGCTGCCAGATGGCGATAGTCAAGCTAATGACCTGTGCTGTGTACCCAATCAGCTTCTCACGTGAGCCGCTGCTGAACGAGGTGGTGCGCACTGGCCGAAGCACCAACAGCTCATTTTGCCTTCCAAGCCGAGGCACTATCGTGAGTGACATACTGCCAGTATTGGACAAGAAGCTAGAGGTGGAGGATGCGTCGCTGAAGCAAGCCTGGCCCATTTATGGCGTCACAATTGCCGTGGACGAGTGGGCGGATCAGCAACAGCGTCCAATCTACAATTCGATGGCTGTAAACGCCAAGGGTGCCTGTCACGTGTTTTCACGTGATGCCAGTGGGAAGACCCGCAATGCATCCCACATGGGGGCCATGATTGAGGAGGCGGTGGNCCTGTGCTGTGTACCCAATCAGCTTCTCACGTGAGCCGCTGCTGAACGAGGTGGTGCGCACTGGCCGAAGCACCAACAGCTCATTTTGCCTTCCAAGCCGAGGCACTATCGTGAGTGACATACTGCCAGTATTGGACAAGAAGCTAGAGGTGGAGGATGCGTCGCTGAAGCAAGCCTGGCCCATTTATGGCGTCACAATTGCCGTGGACGAGTGGGCGGATCAGCAACAGCGTCCAATCTACAATTCGATGGCTGTAAACGCCAAGGGTGCCTGTCACGTGTTTTCACGTGATGCCAGTGGGAAGACCCGCAATGCATCCCACATGGGGGCCATGATTGAGGAGGCGGTGGAGGCCTTCGGTGTCAAGCACGTGGTGTCCGTTGTCTGTGACAACATAGCAGTCAACAAACGCGCATTCCAAGACCTGGCAGGGAAGTATCCAAAAGTCCCGTGGGAAGGTTGCTATGCACATAATTGTGACCTTGTCATGAAGGACGTTGGCAAGACAGAGTGGGGGTCGGCCATCTTTTCCAAGGCTGAGAAGTTTGTCATGTTTTTTTCGCAACAACGACGAGCCACAGACCTGGTTGAAGCAATAGTCAGGTGGGCGGGTCTTGCACGCCAAATGCGACACGCGTTTTGCATCTGCACACTCCATGCTGCAGCGCCTGCTAGACATGCGTCCATTTCTGTCGAAGTTGGTCAACCGTGAGTGCTGGGCGGGCATGGGCAGTCAGCGGGATGGGATGTTCAAGGCACGCAAGAAGGCTGTGAGAGGTCTTGTGCGCCGCCGCGTGTTTTGGCTACAGGTTCGCCAACTGAGAGATCTGTTGACACCGTTGGTGACCGTGCTGCGCATTGCTGACACGTCGGGAGGGGCGGCGGCCGAGATACATGAAGGGTTGCTTGATTGCATGAGCGACCTTGCTGCGCTTTCGCGCCCTTGCAGGCGCAAGCCAGCAAAGGTTGCTGCTATGCCTGTGAAGCATGCTATGTAGCGCCTGCAAGCCGGCTGGACTACTGACATGAGCTGCCCGTTGTATGCTGCTGCGCGCCGCGTGCACCCGCGCCACTTTGGCAATGACCTTGGGGGTGAGGTTGACATGGTCACGACTTGGTCCACAGTGGTGGATGCGCTTGTGCCTGAGCAGAAAAGGGATGAGTTGCAGAAGGAGCTGGAGGCTTTCCAGCTCGGACGTGTCACTGTTGACGTCATCGCCCTCACCACAAAGTGCCTGAGTGACAAGGCACGGGCGGCCATGGCAAAGGTGGTGTCGTCGGTACTGGCACCGTAGGAATGGGTGTCACTCCACTTGGCGCACCTTCCCACCCTCCGCGAGTTTGCCATCAAGGTTCTCTCTCAGCCGTGCGCCTCCTCCGACTGCGAGCGAGTCTTCTACACCCACCAGCTGATTCACACTGCACACCGCAACCGTCTTAGTGTCAGCACGTTGGAGATGTTGGTGCGCTACAACGTGCGGCTGCGCCGTCAGTACAAGGCAAGTGGGAGGCGGTGCAAGCCCACCAACTTCACGGTGCCCGATGACTCAGAGAGTGAGGAGGACGGTGAGCTTGTGGAAGATGTGGAGGAGGAGGAAGAAGGAGAAGGTGGGGCAACTGATGATAGTTCTGCTGAGGAAATGGTGGAGAAGGAGGAAATCTACGTTGAAGGTGAAGCTGAGGAGAATGGTGGGGAGCAGCAGCAGCAGCAGTCCGTGACCATGATAGTGCTGGAGGCAGCTGGGGAAGTCCCGTCCTCTTTTGCGAGGGCGGTTCGAACCAGGAAGGAAATGGAGAGCCTACTGGAGGAGGGAGGGATTGTGGCAGCTGCTGCTGCAATGGGGGAGGTGGGAGTGGATGGAGACATGGCTGGGGAGGGTGCTGGAGAGGGAGGCTCGGACGTCGGAGATGGGACGGGGGTGGGGGTTGGAGATGCGACAGGAGAGGAAGGTGCAGTTGGAGAAGAAGAAGGGGATGCAGGGGAAGAGGGAGTCGAAGGTGAGGAGGATGGAGGGCAGGAGGACAGTGGTGACGACGATGTTGTAGGTTCAAGTAGAGCAGCTGCTGCATCGGCGGCAGATGCAGCCAAGACTAGGACTTCAAAGGTTGCTAGAGCTGCCAAGGCAGCCAAGGCAGCAAGGGCCGCAAAGGCAACCCTGGCAGCAAAGGCTGCCCTTGCAGCTAAGGCCGCCCTTGCAGCTAAGGCAGCCAAGGCAAAAAAGGCAGTTGCTCCTCAGAAGGCGCAGCAGCTGCAAGCAAGGCAAAGGAGGGAGGTACTGTGGTTAGCAAGGGAGGGAAGGGGAAGGCTGCTGCAGTACTGGGTGTGACAGGCAAGGTGGTGAAGCGTGTCATGCGCTAGCCTGCTACTGTCTTGATGGCTCAAACTTGGCTAGGTTGTTCCCTGGTTCAAACTCGTTGTTGTGATGTTTGCCATTTTGACATCATGAGGGTTGTTTTTTACGTGCTCCAACAGGTCCATGAATGTTACTTCGACACTTTGAATGCAAAGCAATGTTGTCTCCATTCATGCCAGTCATACAAGCATGCTTTCTATTTACTACTTCTTGGAGCATTGTCCCACAATGGAATGGTGTTGCTGCACCCTATGTATGATTGTAAATGGTTGCACAAGACTAAATGGGATAGTTCAACACCAGTAACTATGTGTTGATGTGCATTGTGTTGCAATGGACATTTGTTGTAAATGCACATGTGCTTCAGGTTCCATTCCTAGCGTTGGGACAGAGATGCAATGTACAAAAATGTGGTTTTAGTCATTCTTTGCTTGCTACTCCAGATATGTGTTCTTCACCCCCCCCCCCCTTCCCCAGGGCCAATGTACCGGGGTGGCCGATGTGGCCAATGTGCCACCCCTCACTCCGATGTGCCAAGGTGCACATCGATGTGCTGAAGTTCGGGATGGCCAAGTCAACACTGGTTGAGTTCTAGGCAAACTCTGCCACTCCGAGCTTCTCCTCCCAACCCTC
>SZWC01022302.1:6328-20417 GCA_023375785.1 Penium margaritaceum | reverse complement strand
TGTGATGCTCTCAGGACATGCGATGAAATGTGCCATCTTGGAAAACCGATCCACCACCACCAACACCGTGTTGTTGCCTTGCTGCGTCACAGACAACCCGCCAATGAAGTCGAGCGAGATGTCTGTCCATGGCCTCTCTGGTACAAGCAATGGCTGCAGCTCCCCTGGTGGCTTGGTCCTCCGTGCCTTGATGCGTTGGCACACATTGCAGCTGCTCACAAACCTCTTGCAATCAGTAGCCATTGACGACCACCAGTTTTGGCGTGTTAAGGCTTTCAGCGTCTTGTCGAAGCCGAAGTGACCCCAATAATGGGTGTCATGCCCCTCCTCCAACAACAACTGCTTCAATGGCGCATAGTCCGGCACAACAATCCTCTGCTCTTGCCCCCTTCGCCAATACGTCCCATCCCACGTGGCGTCTTTCTGCGCACCACCCGTGAATTCATTGTCCACGCCATAGCAGTGCTTGAACAGGCTATGCATGACTCGAGATCCCATCAGCACTGAGATGGCATTAAGGCTCAAGTCCTGCCTCCGCGACAGAGGATCCGCCGGGTTCACCTTCCAAGGCTTGTACTGGATCTCATAGCCAAAATTCCCTTCTAAGAACTCCATCCAGCGAGTCTGTTGGCGACTGAGGTTCGGCTACGTCTTCAGGTACTTCAGGGCGTAGTGATCCGTGAAGACCACGCAACGTCGCGACTCAAGGTAGCACCTCTAGTGCTTGAACGCATGGATCCCCGCCAGCATCTCCTTCTCATGGATTGCATAGTTCAGCTTCGCCCCTCGCAGCTTGCAAGACGCGTACGCAATCGGCTACGACCCCTTTCCGCAATCCTACATCAGCACCGCCCCAATGGCATAGTCACTTGCGTCCATCACCATGACACCATACTCCTTGGATGAATTTGGATGCACCAGAACCGGAGCATCACACTTTGCAGTCTTGAGCTCTTTGAAGCTCTTCTACCCCCGATCGCCCCATTCCCACTGGTGATCCTTCCTCAGCGGCTGAGTCAGCGGCGCACCCTTTTCTGTGTACCCCCTGATGAATTTCCGGTAGTAGTTAACAAATCCTAGTCAGACCTGGATGACACGCACACACTTTGATGTCGGCCACTGCTTCACTGCTTCCACCTTCTTTGGGTCCATGCGGAGGCCCTTGCCACCCACGATGTGCCCAAGGAGCTCCACCTCTCGCTTCTCTAACTCACACTTGGAGAGCTTCACAAACAGCTTCTCTTTCCGAAGAATGTCCAACACCTGCCGAAGATGTTGCTCATGCTCTTCGCGAGTTTGGGAGTAGATGAGGATGTCGTCGAGGAGAACCACCACAAACTGGTCCAAGTGAGGGTGAAATATCCTGTTGATGAGGCTCATGAACGTTGCAAGAGTGCTAGTCAACCCAAACGGCATCACGAGGTACTCGAAATGGCCATACCACGTCCAAAACGCTATCTTCTCCACATCCCGCTCTGCAATCCGGATCTGATGGTACCCCGAGCGCAAGTCAATCTTGCTAAAGTATTGCGCTCCCCTCAGCTGGTCAAACAACTCCTCGAACCTTGGCAGCGGGTACCGGTTCTTGATCGTTACGTTGTTCAGTGCACGATAGTCCACGCACATCCGTAGCTCCCTCGTATTTTTCTTCACAAAGAGGACCGGTGCAGCGTAGGGTGACACAAACGGTCTGATGAACCCTTGCTCCGTCAGCTCCTCCAACTCCTTCTTCAGCTCACCCAGCTCGGTATTGCTCATGCGATAAGCAGCCCGCACCGTTGGAGTTGCTCCCGGAACCAGATCAATCTTCTGGTCGATATCCCGCTTCGGTGGTAAACCCTTTGGCAGCTCAGCAGGAAACACGTCACCGTAACTGTCTAACACTCCCTTGATGCCTTCTGACAGCTTTGCTACAGCTGCTTTCTACTGCTCGCCCTTTTGTTGCTTCACCTCTGCTACCAGCACTTCCACCTCTTCAGCTGCTGCCTGTTGCCGCACCCACACAAGGTACACTTGGTCCCCCTTGCGTTGACAGCGCTTCAGGTGCACGTAACTCGACTGCGGCACCTTGCCTGCCTTGGAGTCCTGCTCTACCCACAACGGCAAAACGATTTGCTCCCCGTGTTTCTTCACTTTCACCTGGCTGCGCACCCAATGCACATCAGGATTCCACCGGTGCAGCCACTCACACCCCAAAATGGCGTCGTAGGTGTCCATCGGGCACGTGCAAAAGTTCACATCGCACGACAGCTTGCCCAGACGGATCCTCTGAGGCTTCAGAGGCAGTCCGCAATCCAACTCCCCTTGCACC
Source organism: Penium margaritaceum (assembly GCA_023375785.1). Lineage (NCBI taxonomy): Eukaryota > Viridiplantae > Streptophyta > Zygnematophyceae > Desmidiales > Peniaceae > Penium > Penium margaritaceum. The sequence goes on along the minus strand of SZWC01022302.1, from coordinate 18,106 downwards.
AACTTGGCCGTAGTTAGCTTCCCGGGTAGCCGTGCAAGCCCCAACCTCTTTGCAAGCTCGTCACTGAAGAATGAGTGCGACGTGACGTAATCTAGTAATTCTTTGATCTGCCGGTGAGTTTGGCGCCCCTCGCCATCCGCAGAAACAGCCGATAGAATTTCGGCTTTGAGGAGGATTCCGGGAACGCTCCCGCTTCCTTCATTCCGTAGCAATACACTCGGCAGCTCCCTAGTTGTCAAAGGACTTTTGGGGATGGTGTTCGCTGATGCGGAAAAAGCTTTCCCAGCAGTTGGCCGCCCACCACTCACTGCTGGTTGCCGTTTCCCTGTTGCTTCTTCTTATAGTCCTTCTTGTGGTGCCTAGGCTTCCCGCAAATCCAACAATTTCCTCCACGCGGCTTGCTCTTCTGTTGGCCTCCTTGCACTGAGTAAATTTCCATGGGATCAGTTTGTTGTTACTCTGTTCGACACTGGAACATTTCCTGCTTCTCACGGAAACCCCCTCGATGATAGCGTAGCTCATCAACGAGCTCAGCAGTGGCCACCATTGCCTGGAACTCTGTGATTCCACTGAGTGCCAGCGTGCGCTGAATTTCTGCCTTCAACCCGTCATGGTACTGTCTGCCATCTCCTGCTCGCTCATGTCGTCGATCTCCAAGCACAACTCGAAGAAACGGCGTGTGTACTCCTGCACCGAGCCGATCTACTTCAGCTGCTTCAGCTTGTTGAGTGCGACCATGGAGGCGTTAACGAGATTGAACCGATCTCTCATGGCTTGATAAAACTGCTCCCATGTCGTTGGCACGCGCGATTCGGCTTGTCCCACGCCTAGCTGCCACAACACGGCATGTTGCATAGCTGCGTTCCCACCTCAACCTCAAGTGGCCAGCATATTTAGTTGCCTCCACCACTCGAATGCTAGTCCGCGTAGCAGTGTCACTACGAATGACACACGCACAGCATTGACCTCTGGAGGGTGACCCAGAGCCCCAAAGTAGCTGTTCATCGTGAACAACCAGGTCCGTACGCTCCCACCCTTAACTGAGGGGTTGAACGGTTCCGGAGCCTTTGGCTTTGGTCTTGGCGGACTCCTTGGCCAAGCCGCCCCAACCTGTCCAGCGCCACTCCCATCCCGTAGGTCAGCCATCTACCGATTGAGCCGCTCGTTCTCCAACTTGAGGGCTCCTAACTGCTCTACGATCTGCTGCAGGGCCTGCTCCATGGCTCAAGATGAATTTTAGCCACTCGAGATCCTTCGGAAGAATTTTGGCACTGTTCCGGCAGCAATCAAAAAAACAATTGGAAGCAATTCGGCAGTCTGGGATGAGAATCTGGCGTCTTCCAAGTGCGTGGGAGTCACCTGTTGTCTCCTACACGTGCAAGGTAGGACGTGTGAACACTCTGGAAGTATAGAAAATTTTCCAGAGGTTGGCTCGTGCGTTGGCTTCAAAGTCGTGTCCAGTAATCTCCCTCTAGATCAGCCTCCACGTTGTCCGGCGTAGTTCGTGCCTTCGTTCCTTGAAGTTTGGCGAGCTCCAGCAGCGCTTCCGCCCAACGCTTGGCTCTGGCTCTGATACCAGATGTGAGAGTGTGCTCTCTGAAGAATTAGTCTTGGTGTGTAGAGAGCATAGTCGCTGCGGAAAAATAGACTTGGAGAAGTTTGGAAGCCAGAGCTGGAAAATACAAGTTAATGATAATGAGCAATGTACAGGGTATTTATACTCTCTCGCCGGCTACTCTAGCCCTAGCCTACTGGTCTCCTAGCTTGCTATAGCAAGCTACTTGCTCCTGTACTTGGTATTGTACTTGCACCTGAACTCAGTGCCCTACTTACACATAGTGCCTTGTGTGAGAAGTCCCTGGCCGTCCATCGTCGAGATCGACGGTCGATCTTGTCTCTCGGCAAGCCGCATCGTTGCTCCCGTATGCCTCCCGGCGGTGGGTGTGGTCACCGTGTCGGACACACCACGGGAGAACTGTGGCGGTCGCACGATCACACTCACCGGTTTTACTGTAGCCGTTGACTGCGTCCGTCATTGGAGCTCCCATCGGGGAGAAACTCACCGATACGCCACTCGCCGAGGGCGCCAGCGCAACCCTCGGGTTCTGTGCTTGGAACGCGTGCTCGTAGCTGCGAGCAAAACTCCCCCTTGTGCCAGCTTACTCCACATGCCGGCGCGAGTTCGCTCGCTCCTCCTCCTCCTCCTCGCATCGACGGTCGAGCGGAAGTGAGCTCGACCGCTCGCACAATTTTCAAAATCAGGAAAACCGCCAGCATGCCCCCAAAACTCAGGCGAGCCCCGAGTATGCTGGAAAAAAAGGGGCACCTCATTACATCGTGGCTCCTAATCTTGCATGCTGCTTGTAACGGGCTGAGTCTCCAACTCCTCCTTTGAAGTCGTCGTCGGCGTTCGCAGAATGGCGTTCTCAGTCCGCGTCAGGGGTTTACCTCATTCGCAAGACTGAGGGGCAATCGTCATCAACGACCCAGAGCAGGGAGACTCCAATGTTTCGCGTCTCCGGAGGCCTATTTCCATTTCTAACCAAACCCCTCATTTTGTGACCCAAACCGGGGAGTTTTACCTCGAACTCGTGTGTTCCCACGAGTTATTTTGTTTATTTTATGTTGAAGTTCATCGCAAACGAAATTTGACTTACATTTTGCTGTTGTGGCGTGAAATCGTCGCGTGCGAGGCACGCTGGTGATTTTGCGCCGGGTCTCTCGACCTCAGCCTCGCTCCCCCTATCCGTCGTCCTCACTTGCTTGTTTTGCAAGGAGGACGAGGGGGGGCAAGGACACAAGGCCACGAGGCCTTGCCCTCGAGGCCCTTGTGGCCTCTCAGCCGCCGATCGGGCTGAGGCTGCGATCGACGGCTACTAGCTGACCGGCCGGTGGCCGGCCGGTCGCTTGGCCGGCCGCCGGCTGTCTAGCCGGCCACCAGCAAGCTGGCCAGCAGCCAGCAAAGTGCTTGCCGCCGGCCAGCCCTTGCTGACGTGAGGGGTGGTGGGCAACCACTCCTCGCTTCCACGAGGAGGGAGGGCCGAACCGGCCCTCACGCTACATTCCTCCCCACTTATTATGAAACGTCTTGGTTCATGAACAACAAGCAGGATTGTCAGTTAGTGAGTCATCAACATTGTGAAAGAAAACTAATAATTTCAACCACAAGCTAGACATGAACACGTGCATGGTACATAGACCTAAGCTGTAGCTTGTAGGTCAGCACGGCTAGCGGCCTCCCCCCTTTAGGCTGAAGCGTCCGCGCGACAACCATGTTGGATATCCCCAACCTCCTATGATCGCTGTCCATGAATGCTGCCCTGTGGCAATGTTGTTCACTTGTCGCTGCCGAGCTGCTTGAAGGTGACCCTTTGCCTCCTGTAACAAGGAGTCGATGCACTCAGCAAAGGCTTGAGCGGAAGGAACCTGCCCTTCTGTATTTCCACTCTTCACCAATGAAGAGGGTACCACTGGATGCCGACCACTGTTCAACACAAACGGTGTGAACTGTGTGGACTCATTTACCGAGTTGTTCACCGCAAACTTCGCCGGTGCTAGGAATTCATCCCAATCATGCATGGTAGGGCCCACGTACATACGAAGTATCTACTCCAGAGTACGATTCATGCGCTCCGTTTGTCCATCAGTTTGAGGGTGAAATGTTGTCGACATTTGCGACTTAGTGCCGAAGTACTCGTGCATCTTTTGCCAGAACTTAATAGCAAATTTTTGATCTCGATCGGAGATAATGCGCAACGGCAAGCCGTGATACCCTCAAAGAAGAGACAAGCGGTCTCCTCTGCGTTCACGTCAGTGGTTGTCGGAATGAAGTGTGTCATCTTCGTCAAAAGATCCACAACCACTAGTATTGCATCGTGGCCACGAGCAGTGTCCGGAAGACCAGTAATGAAGTCCATGCTGAAGCACTCCCATGGATTCCCAGGAATGGGAAGCTGTTGGAGGAGTCCAGCAGGCTTCTTGTCATTGCCTTATTACGAAGACATGGGTCGCATGTCATGCAATACCTACGGACATCTACACTCCATCCTGGCCACCAATAGTGGTTCGAGAGTGCCTGTCCGGTCTTTCGGGGTCCCACATGACCTGCGACCGGCGGGTCGTGGAACTGAGAGATAACCTTTCCTCGAAGGTCTCTCGAGTTTGGCACAACAACTTGTTCTCCGTGCTAGAAGATTCCTCTGGCCTCCACCAAGCCGTATTTGTCCAGATTTTGAGAGTCTTGAAACCAAGAATCCACACAGTACCCTACTGATCTTCGATTTCGTATATATTTATTTTTGGACGTGTTTTCCGCGAACGAATTCTTTTCTACACGAATTGCTTAAGTACACCCTAAATAATTACTTTGGAAGGACTATAAAAAATTCCGTTCACGGCTTGGGTATTTTGGGTGTGGTTGTGCTACAAAACTAACCGTTTTTTAAAGTCTATGTGGTTCACGCTCGGAATGACACATCGCGCGCTACAATCTCACACTGTTTGACATGTCTGACGTGCAAATCTAACACGTCAAACATGTCAGACAAAGCGTGCGACATTTTTTCGAAACAAAATTCACTCGCCCGCTCGCTCGCTCGGTGGAGCGAGCGAGCAAAATTCAAAGATTCAACTTTTTCATTCAACGATTTTAAAGGAACCACCTAACTAACTCTTTTAGTAAAAACCGTGTTTGAAATCATGGAGCAGATAACTTGCCATTTTGGAAAAAACGAAATCAAAGATCAGTACGGTATCCCATCCGGATCCTGTTTACAAAACCGTTGTAATGGATAATCTCTCGTGGTTGTTGCCACAAAGGTGCAGGGGGATTTGGTGGTTGTAGTGTTGCTGTTCTAATGGCCATAAAACACCCACTGACCTCGGTGGTTGCTTTAAATTCCACAAACTGTCGGCTTAGTGGATCGGCCACATTGATGCGTCATGGCCGATATTCCCATGTGAACGAGAATCGGCTCAGGTATTCGCTCCAGCGCGCCTGTCGTCTTGACAGGTTCGGTTGTGTTTGGAAAACCACCAATGGATTATGGTCGGTCACGACCGTCACACCCCCTTCCGCACTCTCAAGGTAGCAACGCCACATCTTGAAAGCGTGTACTACTGCAAAGAGTTCTTGATCCCCAATCGTGTATCGCGTTTCCGCGAGAATGAGCTTCCGGCTCTCATACGCAACTGGGTGACCATTCTGCATGAGAACGGCTCCGAGTCCTAGTACCGACGCATCACATCAAACCTCCCACGGTTGTGATGGGTCCGGAAGAACTGGGACGGGCGCCCTGGATAGGAGCTCTTTGACTTTGAGAAAATCGTTCTCGCAATCAAGTGTCCATTCCCAACGCACGTCTTTCCGCGTGAGGCTGGTTAACGGTGCTACCAGGGCCGAATACCCTTGCATGAATCGTCGAAAGTAGTTTGCAAGACCGAGGAAAGACCAAATCTGCCCAACATTCTCAGGACATGGCCAGTCCACAATGGCTTGGACCTTTTGTGGGTCGACACGGATGCCGTCCTTGCCGACGATGTGTCCAAGGTATTCGAGCTCATCTCGTGCAAACTTGCACTTGCTCACTTTTGCATATAACTTCTTTTCCCGAAGGATTGCAAGAACTTCGCGCAGATGTTCTATGTGCTCTTCCATTGATTTGGAGAAAACCAGGATATCAACCAGGTAAAATAAGACAAACTGTCCAAGTTTCTTGGCGAACGTTCGGCTCATTTCTCCTTGGAAGGTTGCCGAGGCATTTGTAAGCCCGAAGCATGACACTTGGAACTGATAGTGTCCCATGTACATTCGAAACACGGTTTTGGACACATCATCTTCCGTGATGCAGATTTGATGGTACCCTTGAGACAAATCCAAGGACGAAATACTTTTGCGCCTTGGAGTTGGTAAAAAAGGTCCTCAATCCGCGGTAAGGGGAATTGATTTTTCATCGTCAGCTTGTTCAACGCCCGGTAATCCACGCACATGCGTAAACCACCATCCTTTTTGTTCACAAAAAGGATCGGCGCACCGTGCGGTGAGCTACTGGGCTCGATCCACCCTTTTGCAAGGTACTCTTTTATTTGGCGTTCGGCCTCTCGCCTTTCTGCTGGACTAAGGCAATACATGGGTCTGAACGGAGGAGTCGCCTCCGGTTGCAGCGGAATTGTGTGGCCAATGTGTCTTTCTGGTGGAAGCCCAGCCAGAGGGTCTTGGAATACATCCGAAAACTCTGCCAATAGAGATTTTATCTCTTGTGGCGTCTCTTCCTTCACGTTGTCCTCCACTTTCTGCAGCTGAGCCAAGAAGTAACGACAACCTTGTTGAATACGTCTCTTGACGTGCATCGTAGACAAGCTGTCATGGACTTTGAGTTGGGTCCGTGATGATTCCGTACTTGGAATCAACGTAAAGCGGTGCTGTCCTTTTCGGAGGATCAAGCGCTTTGATTCAAAGCACATTAGAGCCTTGTTCTCGTGGAGCCAGGGGTCGCCTAGCACCACGTCAAACGGGTCAAGAAGGTTGAGTACCTTTAACGTGACACTTTGTGGGTACCCTTGAATGCAAAATTTCCCCCTACAAGTACCAATCATGGGTACCGTATGGTTGTCACCGACAACAGCGGCGCCATTCGATGGCTCATACTTCAGGCCAACCTGTTGTGTAAAGCCAGGGCTAACAAAAGAGTCGTCCCCTCCAGTGTCAGCAAGTACGTTCACGAGAGCAACGACTAGGTGTCGTTTGAACTGCATCGTCATGTTGCCTCCACTATTCCGAGTGAAGAGACTCGACGACAGCAAGCCGAGTTTGTGATAAACACGGAATCTGTACGACGGGCATCGCAACTCCCATGATTCACCTGCTCCAGTCCACATCTTGTGGGCATGTGTGAATTCGGCTAGCACCTTCTAGTCTTTAAATTTGACTGGGTCGAAATTGCCGACTAAAGGTACTATAAACGTGATTGAACTCATTGCTTTGAGGGTGTTTGCTTCAGTCGCTATGTCACACAACTCCTGCACAGTGGTCGGTGTCACCACCACTAAGCATGTATGATCATGCATCTCGCCCGGAGATGCAAGGTTTAGTAGGCAATGTCGGTCAACAACTGTAGAATGCGGTTCAACAAGAGGAGAGAAGACAACAGAGAAATTTGAACTCGTCAAAAACTCAAATTGTTTAGCATCCTCATTTGAAAACATGAAGCCACACTCGTGATCCACTTTTACCCCTTAGTGGTCCCCACTGACGTCACTCAGGGGTGGGGAAATCCCGCCCCAGGGGCATGTCTGTTACCACGGCCGGGCCCATTGCCGCGACAGCGACCCTGTCCACAGCCCTGTCCACGGCCTCTTTCCGCACCATCCTCACGAGGTGCTACTGCTGCAGCTAACGCCGCGGCCTCTTGTCCAACCCCCAGCAGCCTGTGGGCACTGAGCCCTAAAGTGGCCCGGTTGCATGCAGTTGTGGCAGAGCCCTTCGCGAAAGGATGGGTTGCGACGCTCACGCGCCGCCTGCAGCTCGTCATCCTTGCGGATGCGCTTGTTGTTAGGGCCCTTGTATCCACCAGCCTTCTTGGCTAGAGGGTTTGCAGGTTGCTTGCCCTTGGCCCTCCCTCTCTGTCTAGCTGACCCACCAGCCCCTGCAGTGTCCATGCGCATGTCGCAGCCTTGCTATGCACGCGAGTTCGGCCGTGCATCAAAGTAGTGCTTCAGGTTTGCCGAATACACTTCGCTCATGTAGTCATGCAACGCCCTCCAGCTTGTCCAAGCTTGGCCAGTGACTGTCGTGGTGGTCTTGTCCTTCAGCTTCTCGCTGGTGAGACCATCACGCAAGTACTCCAGCAGCATGCACTCCGGGTACTTGAAGTTCTGAGTCCCATCGCCTTCGGTGAAGCTTTCGGCTTTCTCCACGAGTGCGGCGAACTTGCTCAAGTAGGATTCGAGCGAGCTGCCCAACTGCCTGAAGTCCTTGATCTTGTGGAAAGCGCGCTGCGCCTCCTCACGTTGGGTGCACTTCTTACGCATGATCGCGTAGAAGGTCTCCTACGGCATGGGCTGCCACTCAAGGTGCCGTTGCTGCGCAGTCCACTCTTTGACCACATACTTGAAGAGTTTGTCTTCAAGCCGCGTCGTGACAAGGTCGCCCCACTGGCTGAGTGGAGCCTTGTGGACTCGTAGAACGTGCTCCATGCGATTCAGCCAGTTGGTCAGCTTCACGCCCTTCCGAAAGATCTCCACACTGTGGAGGAAGGACGTGTTCATGACCGACCCCGAAGTGGTCGAGGTAGGCAAGTCGTCACTGCCACCGGCAGTGGCATCCGAAGCTGCGGCACGCTGCACTTGCTGCTGCATCCGCACCTGGGTCACGCTCTACAATGCCTTGTCGAGGTCGTTGCATTGGCGGCTTGCCTCATGGACGGCCAGGCGCTGCAGCTGGCGATCACGGTCAAGGTCCGTGATGCTCTGCCCGACGTGGGCTAGCCGGTTGGCGAACGCGAACTTGAGCTCTGATGTCGTCAGAGCATCGACGATAGCCTCTAGGGCCTCGCATTGTCCGTGCACCCTTACCCACTACAAGAGGGTACGATTCACGTACACGCCTCCAAGGAGTCCCACCGTTCAGAGGAGACTATCGTCCGGGACGACGCTCGAGTGGACGCTGCCTTATCCCATTGTAGCCGCATTATAGGAAGGGGTGTCCACCCCCATTCCTCCGAGGGGTGACGTATCCCCACCGTCAGTGGTGATCCTGAGTCGGCCTGCCGCCTCAGCAGCAAACTCCGCGAGTCTACGACGGTCCTCGCAAATTGCCTTCGCGGCGTCGTTGTCCGGCTCGTTCTCGCGAGAACTTCCCGTGTGACCGCTTTCAGCGCCCTTGCTGCTCTCGGTAGTCTCGCTGCCATCGGCGGCTTAAGATGACACGGCGGGCATCTTATCCTTCTTGAGCAATTGGCTCAAGTTTGCCGCACAACGATGACGATGGTTGCGATCCTCATCGCCTTCGCCATCGTCGGCGTCGTGCTCTTTGTCGGGGTCCCCTTCTAAGAGATCCTCCTCCATTGGGTCGTCTGTCGTGTGGGGATCGCCCACGTTGACGTGCTCGTCGAGCACGTTTTCGGCCTCCGCACGCTTCTCAGTGTCACCGAGGTTGGCTTCGGTTGCCTTAGGTGGTGCAGTGGCCTTAGGCGGTATGGTTGCCTTAGGCAGCACGGTTGCCTTAGGCGGTACGGTTGCCTTTGGATTGGCAACCGTGCTTGCGGGGGCAGCTCCCAAGATTTCGAGTCTGCCAAGAGCTCGTGGTGAGACCGTCACCACCTTGCCCTTGTTTGTCTTTGACGGTCCGGCACTTGCCATCTAGTCGTTCGTGCAACTAGCACGTGAAGGTCGTTGTGAGGATCACTCCACAACGAGGAGGTATCGCCTTTTGAGATGTTGCTCTCACGATCAGTGAGGCAATTATAAGTTAATTATCTATTTTCCTAGGCCGCCACGTCAGCACAAGGTTGTGGGTTTAGAAGCTAGTCCTCCTAAGCCGTGACTCACGGAACTTGGTAGCAACTAGGATCTAGAAAAACAGAAAACAATAATACAAGGGAGTAACAAGAAGTGTGAGTACTGCTCACAAAACTAAGACAAAGAGCAAGAAAACAAGCAAGTACAAGGTCGAGAACGAAAAGACTGCTTTTCTTCTTGTCTTCTTGTCCTCTTGTCTTTTGGGCTTCCTTGGTCTCTTCTTGCGTCTTCTTGGCACGTCTCGCGCCCCTCGGCGGCATCCTCCTTGAGCCGGCAGCATTAGGGGAGCCGCCAAAAGTCCCCAAGGTGTCGTCCCCCCTCTTTTTAGGGCTTCCTCAAGCTTTGAGAGCCCCTGGTCTTGGGAAGAAACGCTGTCCAAATTTTCGGTTGGAGGAGGGAAGGAGGGAACCTTGAAGACAGGGGAAGAAAATGGTGATTTGGGGGTGGGCACTCCCCACCCCGTCCCACAAAACTCCCTTAGGTCCCCTGGAGGTGAGGAGAGACTGTGGAGAAGAAGCCCCAAAAAATAGGCTCTTCTCTATCTTCCTAACGCACTTTACGTCGCTTCAAACGGTGAAGCGTAGATGCCGTAGTCCCTTCTTGCGTTTTTGTTGTTGCTTGCAGCTGTCGGCGGCTCTATGTCGTAGTCGCCGCTTCCGTCGAATTCTTGGTTGCGAGGGTCGTCTGGCTCTGAGAACCACTGTAACAGGCTAAGTCTCCAGCTCCTGCTTTGAAGTCGTCGTCGGAGTTCGCAGAATGGCGTTCTCAGTCCGCGTCAGGGGTTTACCCCCTTCGAAGGACTGATGGGCAACCGTCATCAACGACCCAGAGCAGGGAGACTCGAATATTTCGAGTCTCCGGAGGCCCATTTCCGGTTTTAACCAAACCCCTGGTTTTGGGACCCAAACCGGGGGTTTTTACCTCGAACTCGTGTGTTTGCACGAGTTATTTTGTTTATTTTATGTCAAAGGTCGTCACGAACGAACTTCGACTTACGTTTTGTCGTTCTGGCACGCAATCGTCGCATGCGAGGCACGCTGGCAATTTTGCGCCAGCTCTCTCGACCTCACCCTCGCTCCCCCTATCCCTCGTTCTTGCTTGCTTGTTTTGCAAGGAGGGCAAGGGGGGGGGGCGAGGGCACGAGGCCACGAGGCCTCGCCCTCGAGGCCCTCGTGGCCTCTCAGCCGCCGATCGGGCTGAGGCCGCGATCGCCGGCTCGCGGCCGGCCGGCCGGTGGCCGGCCGGTCGCTTGGCCGGCCGCCAGCCGTCTAGCCGGCCGGCAGCGAGCTGGCCGCCGGCCAGCGAAGTGCTGGCCGCCGGCCAGCCCTCGCTGACGCGAGGGGTGGTGCGCAACCACCCCTCGCTTCCGCGAGGAGGGAGGGCCGAACCGGCCCTCCCGCTACACTGCTCTACCTCTACCTTTTTCCTCTGCTTTGTGTCTAACCCTAATGTGCCGGCAATGCAGCAAAAAACACCAAAAAGACAAACAAAAATCATCCAATTCAATCAGATAACATGTCCAACCCTCACGATGTAATACTACTGGTTGTGGTTCTTCTGACGAAGATGACACACTTCATTCCCAAAACCACTGGTGTGAACGCAAAGGAGATCGCTCGTCTCTTCTTTGGGGGTGTCATAAAGTACCATGGCTTGCCGTTACGCATTATCTCCGATCGATATAAAAAGATTTCAAGTAAGTTCTGGCAAAAGATACACAAGTTCTTTGTCATCGAGTTACGAATGTCGACAGCGTTTCACCCTCAAAGTGACGGACAAACAGAGCGCATGAACCATATTCTGGAATGAATGCTCCGCATGTATGTGGACCCTGCCATGAATGAATGAGACGAATTCCTAACACCGGCAAATTTTGCGGTGAATAACTCGGTGAACCAGTCTACACAGTTCACACTGTTTGTGTTGAACAGTGGTCGGCATCCACTGGTGCCCTCTTTATTGGTGAAGAATGGGAGTACAGGAGGATACGTTCTTTCTGCTCAAGCCTTTGTCCAGCGTATAGACTCCTTGTTACACGAGGCGAAGGGTCACCTTCAAGCTGCTCGGCAACGACAAAAGGCATATGCCGACAAAAATCGCCGTTAGGTCTCGTTTGACATCAGTGATAAAGTGTTGCCTAGCACTAAGAATCTTTGGCTGAAGTTGCTAGGGGCGCGAAAACTTATACCGAAGTGGATTGGGCCATTTCCCATCATTGCACGCATCAGGCCAGTGGCATACCAATTGTTGCTTTCGCCGAGT